>JBCEWC010005053.1:0-25795 GCA_038996855.1 Solanum aculeatissimum | reverse complement strand
CCCTCCCCCCCCCCCCCCCCCCCCCCCCATAAACTGTTAATCTACCACTAAATTATGTTAAGTTTATATTATTTTTCTTTTATTGGTATAATTAAATTTGAATTTAAAATATGACATTTTATTCATTTTAATTTGTTTGTTCTTGGTATGGGGTGGGGGTGGAGGCAACTCAAGCAGGCAGGACGACGAAGAGCTGTCTACTTTGGAAGACAGTGGTTGGTTAGGAGTAGGAGCTGGAGCAGGCAGCTCAAGCACGAAGGACGACGAAGAGTTGTCTGCTTTAGAAGGTTGTGGTTGGTCAGACTCACACTTATTGATTATTTTTATATTCTTATCCGTATAACTAAATTTAAATTTAAAATATGATTCTCATTTTACATGACTTAAAATAATTGATCATGGCGAGATAGTAAAATCACAATTGAAACAGTTGGAAAAATGTTTCATTAGGGGTAATATTGTAAAATTACAGTCATAACAGTTAAAGAAATATAATTAAGCAACCGAAGCAGACAACTCAAGCAGGCAGGACGACGGAGAGTTGTTTGCTATGGAAGGTTGTGGTTGGTCAGGAACAGGAGCAGATAGCTCAAACAGACAGGGGGACAAAAAGTTTCCTGCTTTGGAAGATTGTGATTGGTCAGGAGCAGACAACTCAAGCACAAAGGACGGCGAAGAGCTACCTGCTATGGAAGGTTGTGGTTGGTCAGACTCACACTTATTGATTATTTTTACATTCTTATTCGTATAACTAAATTAGAATTTAAAATATGATATCTCATTTTACATGACTTAAAATAATTGATCGGGGCGAGATAGTAAAATCACAGTTGAAACAGTTGTAAAAATGAGATAGTAAAATCAGAATTGAAACAGTTGGGAAAATGTCTCATTAGGGGTAATATTGTAAAATTATAATCGAAACAGTTAAAGAAATATAATTAAACAGCTCAAGTAGGCAACTCAAGCAGGCAGGACGACGGAGAGTTGTCTGCTTTAGAAGGTTATGGTTGGTTAAGAGCATGAGCAGGCAACTCAAGCATGCCGGATGACGAAGAACTGTATGCTTTGAAAAGTTTTAATTGGTCAGATGGAAAAAAATATAATTAAGTAGAAACAGATAGTTCAAGCAGGCAGGATGACGAAAAAAGATACTCACACTTATTTATACAGATACATTTGGAGGTAATATCGTTCAAATATAAAATATTTTCTATAATATTTTAATTAATTAAACATGTTAAATTATGTGTATCACAGAACAAAAATCAAATTTTACCAACATTTGAGAGAGAAAAAGTTCTATTTTCCCTTAATTATTTTTGAGAGTTTCTCTCGCACATACATATGTAAGTAAATAAATATTATTTCCTCCAATTCAAAATACGTGAATTGTTGAGATATTTTTTATAGTTCAAATTAACTTAACTATTCAATCTTCAAAAATAATTTTATAATTTTCTTTCGTTTTTGCCCCGTTATTTGAATTTCACATGTGATGAGTTCAAGAAAATTTAATTGCTTTGAAGGAGCAATTAAAAAGGGTAAAAATCGAAAGTAATGCCTAAAAAAAGTCTTTATATATATATATATATATATATATCCTTTTTAAAGAATGTGAAATATCCAAATAATTCACCTATTTTGAAATGAAGAAATTAATACTTACCAACACCCACTAATCACTATTTACATCAAATAATATAAAATTACTATAATTAAGTGATTAATAATTGAATTTGCTTCTAGTCACACTAGGTACTATGCAACTTTAATTAAATTGAGCTGGTTTTACTTGATTGACAGGGAGCAATAATAAAAATTAAAGTAAATAATTATATACATGATTTTAATAATATGGATAGTAGTTCCTAAATCATACTGAAATAAAGTCAATTTTATTAAATGTCAAGGCTCTGCTACTAAAGAACAGTCTCAATTGGACTATAAATAAGACATTAAATACACAAACATACAAAGTCAAAAATATAGTTTCCCAGTCAAGGGTTACTATCATACTAACATAATCCACTTTTTTTCCCACCCAGTGTTCGAAGCCCGTGGAGCCCCGACTAAAATTGAATTGCGCATTGCAGGGCTCATTCGAGGGTGACGCTCCCAACAGGATTTTTTCTGTTCCCGGAGCTTGAACCCGAGACCTCTGGTTTAGGGTGAAGCAGTCCCACCACTGCATCACAGCTCATGTTGGTAACATAATCCACTTATATACGTACCAATATATTATATCATGCATTTTAATTTATAAATTATTTTTGACAAGAAAAAAAAAGTTTGTTTGTGAAAAGAAAGAAAAATTTGAAATTTTCTACTAGATTAAATGCATAGGTACTATTTTAATTTTCTCTCTAAAGAAGTCGTCGTTACTATTCCTTTTTTGAAAGCGTTTTCCTGTTTTATTATTAGTTGTCATGTTTATTTACGCTATCGTTTTTACTTTTCATAACTATTTTTTTTAGTTGTAATTGAGCTGAGTCCTTCAAAATAAATATCTTTACCTTCATGAGATAGAGGTACAAATACGTTACCTTCCTCAGATTTCATTTGTGTGATTTTACTAAATATATTATTATTATTGTTGTTATACTCATTTCCATATAGTCAAAAACAGTCTGATGAAATTAGCTAGTACTAAAAGATTAATAATAATGTCTATATGTTAGCTAGTAATAAGACGAGGAATTTTCGCATATAGCCACTTAAAAATAATTTAATTATGTGTTATAGCTATAATTTGGATAATTACATTTCGTAACTATAGTTATAGCAATATTTGTATAGTTCGCGCAACATTTGTATATGTTTGTATAATTCGCTATACAATTCATGGTTTTTGTATAGTATTTATATATTTAGTTATACAGTTTGTGCACAATATTTGTATAATTTGCTATAGAATTGCAGTGTTTGTATATTTCGCTTTACAATTTGATTCACACACAACTTTTGCATAATGCATAATCGCACATAATGTTTGTATAAATCGCTCTAATTATACAAAGTTCAAACTGTAATTACAGCTAAATGTTTGTCGTGAGTCATAATTAATCCAAACTATAACTATGTTAGCTAACTAACTAGTATATATTTGCTTATCGGTGTAATTTTTCCTAATAAGAACAAGTATTATATATGAAGTTAAAATTATATTCGTCACAAGGAAATTAATCGATTTTTATAAGAAGCGTGTTATTTTTCACCTTTTTAATATATGATAATAAAAAATCTAAAATAAATAAGAATAGGGGGAGGTAGGGTCAAAAATGAAAGTTTCTTAGTCAAGAAATGTGCTTACAAAAAAGAAAAGTATAATTTTTTATTAGTTTAGTATTTTAGTCAAATCAAACACTAATATCTACCAAAATTACTAATTATCTATATATATATATACACACACAAAGTTAGGTTCTATTGTTAATCTCATTTAGTGAGATTTCATTCTCGATATCCGTGGAGCTCCGATTAAATTTGGATCGCGCTCTGCAGGGCTTATTCAAGAGTGGCGCTCCCAATAAAAAAAAATTCATATTCAAGACTCAAACTCGAGACCTCTGATTAAGGATGAAATAGTCCCACCACTGTATCACAAATCATGGTGATGGAATGAAGATGTAGACATCTATTTATATTTGACTTTTTTTTTGGGATTAAATCATCACTATAATATTTGTGGGACCTGCATAAATAAAAAGTTATAAAATTAGAAATGAATATGGACCAAACCTAGAACAAAAAAGAAAATCACATAAAAGTTGACAAAAAGACGAAAGGATATAATCGTGCAATAATAGAACCAACCGATAAATTGAATAAAAAAATATTATTAATTTATTATTATCGGATTATTGGATTAATGTATCAAATTATCGGTTCGATTTCAGTTTTTAGTATTGGATAAATTGATAACCTATTAAGACTATAATAATTTACTACTTTATTCCTTCATAAATATTAAATATTAATAATTTAACATCACTTAATACTAAATCGATGCTCGTAAGCCATATATTTGCTTGGTTTTTGATGTGTAACCCTTCTGTTGGAAAATAAATTAGAATATGAGGTCAAATATTGTATATTATTAAGTTTATGTGCTCAACTGATTTGTTTGTTTTACTATATCTCATCGCATTGCGTCAAATTGTTAGAAAAATCATATATATTTTTTATGAGTACTTTCTTATTGGGTAAACTTAAAATCGAACTGTTAAGGACCAAAAATGGGTAAAAAATATCTTATTGATTTGTTATTAGTTTAACATATTTAAAAATAAAAAATTGATAAACCAAGCCGATAATACATATATAAAACCAAACCAAACTGACCGATGCACAACCCAGAAAAAAGTCCCAATTCGATCTACGAGAAGAAGCCAATTTAAATTGGAAACGTTGGAAATCAGACAAAATTAGGTCAAAGTTGTTCTATTATTTAAAATGAAATTGACTATCTTGTCTATCAAAATTAGGTGTTGTTTGTTATGTTATATAAATAATTGGAAATCGTCATAGAGTGGTAATTTTTTTTTATTGTTAATTAGAGATTTTGAATCGAATTGAATTTTATAGAATCGCTTTTGATAGAGAATATTTTACTTTTAAAATAAAACTTTTCGATACAAATCTGAATTAATCAGGCTCTAGGAATATTTGATACTGGACTACGTACCTAAATCATTCGACTATCTAATTTATAAAATTTGTACAAAATATATAAATAGTACATATTTTACACTAAATATACATCTAATATATATTCCTATATATAACATATACATTTTTTTTAAATTTTCCATCCGGTGTCCGGATCTCGTGGAGCCCCGACTAAATACGGATCACACACTGCAGGGCTCATTCAGGGGTGACGCTCCCAATAAGTTTTTTTTCATTCTCAGAACTCAAACCCGAAAATATATAACTAATATATATATACAATCATACGTATTTTTTCCATTTTTAAATAGTACTACACAATCCAATTATTTGATTAGAATTTTTCAACAGTGGGTCACCAGAACTATAGAATTTTAGGTTGGAAAATAAATGAGAATTACTTTATAAATTATATAATTTCCAACAAAGTCAAAAAGTGAATAGATGGTCAACTTGGGCACTGCACTAGTTGATTCAACTCTTTTTACTTAAAAAATACCTATCGTATCGATGATAAAATCAGTTCATAAAAATATAATTTATTATATATATTTAGAATTGAGCACATTATTAATTTATTAAAAATTAATTTATTGTCTTTCTGTCTTTATATTAAAGGATGGTAGACAGAGAGTAGAAACATATGGTCTTTATTATACTCAACTTGCAAAAAGGTCATTATTGGCATTTACTAATAGATAGTGATGTTATCAAGTATTTTATAATGAGATTTTTTATTTTTAATTAAATATTTTGAGTTCGAGTTTAGAATTTTTTTTTTTGATAGGGATCCCTTTTTCTGAAGTAACCTATCCAAATCGTTTCAACTAAACAATTAACGAATATATGATATAGGTATAATTAATATATACTGTTAGAAAAAGTAAACAATGAATTATGTTGGTTATTATTTGTGTAAAGATTGATCCCAAAAATATAGTACAACGAAAATAAGCATATGGTTGATTTGAATAGTGAATTTAAGTTCTATGAACTGACAGTATAAATTTTTTTCTGTATACTTGTCATACCAAGTTATTTGTTATCAAAATTTATTTATAATTATCTTATATTTTACTCGATTGTATAAAATATTCTTTTGTATGATTAACAGGTACACCATAATTACCTCTTTTTTCACTCTGTATTTGATATCCATATTCAGATGACCACATACAAAAGACTTATTTAAGGAATAAATAGTTTCTATAATAGAATTTTCCTTTATATTTAAGGCTCAAATTCAAAATTTTAATTAATAATGAATTTTTTTTATTCGTCCCATCAAAACGTTTGACACACCTTAAAACTCTTGAATGACTCAAGGTAGCTAGAGAGAAGTTGAGGTCTATATAAAGGTAGTAGTGAAAGCAAACTTTCTATGCTTTCTCAATAATGCATTTTTTGAAATTTTAGTATAAGAATTTGAATAAAGGGGTTATCCATTTCTTTATAATTATGACAACTTGTCAATATGTGGATGAAAATGGACAAGATGATGGATATACAAAAGATGGAACTGTGGATCTTAAAGGCAATTCTATACTTAGATCCAATACTGGTGGATGGAAAGCTTGTTCCTTCATTGTTGGTATGTTATCTTAGCTCCTTTAACCCCCCACCCCCACCCCCACCCCCGCGTCCGCAACATAATAATAAGTACGCTTCAATCTCAGATAAGTTGAAGTCAGTTATTTCTCGCTCCATTTAAACACGTCTCATCCATGTAGACATTTGTATATAGTCAACACTCTTGGAGAGTCCAGAAGATAAAAAGTTCATTAGTCATTCTATATGTTCACGAAATTTTTTTTTTTTTTTTGGTTTCTCATCTGGCATCTGGTATCTATATTGGAGCTCAACTATTTTGAAAATCACGCCATGTAGGGCATCATTTAGAGGGAAGCACTCCTTAAGAAGAATTTTTTCATACTTAGGACTGCTCAAACTCAAGATTTTTCTGATTAAGGGAGAAACAATTTCATCCACCGCTTTACATCCTTTGGTAGTCATGAAAATAGCCCTTTATAAAACTGGAGGAACCTGCTTCTGGACTTCTTCCCACTTGATATTTTTCTTTTGTGCACGCATAATGAGAGCTTAGTGCATCAAATTTCTTCGGTGGTTTGATTTAATCAATTTATGTGACATAATTGAATAAAATTCAAGGAAAAATGTTTTTTTTTAATTTATGGTTTAAAATAAATCGTATATATTTATGTATGGTTATAAACCATTTCAGAAAAATTTAAAATTAAATTATTCTTAATTATAGAAATACAATAATATTTTTATTATGACAGATTAATAAATAAAAACACATCACATAAATTAAGGCGAGAAAATGGTAGACTGGTACCTAATATTTAGGAACGTGGCCGTAGTAAACCATTTTCATATGTTTTAGCCCACGATTGGATATCAAGCAATCATACAAATGGAGCTTATTATCCTATTAGAAGAAATACCTTGATAAATTATATCAAAGTTAGAATTTTCATTAAGAATAGTCAAAATATAGATTCTAACTTGTAGTATTTTCAATGCCAAAATATGTAATTTCAAAAGGCTAAAATTATAGAATATCATAGATATAGATCCTTATACTTAGGGGTGACAATTGGACGGGTTGAGTCAAATTTGAGCGGGTTATAATGTGTCAAGATCCACCCCAACCTAAATTTGCTAGGGTCAAAATGGGTTGAGTAACAAGTTATAGAGCGGGTCAAGACCCAATCCGACCCAATTTTTACTAAGTTTTATTTATTCTAGTTGTTTTTTTTCAATATTTTAGTACTTAATTAAATTATATTTTTCTTTATTATGGCTATATAGAACATATCAAATTAAAAAAAAAGTGTTTTAAAAATATTTTAGCAAAATCTTTCTCGAGTCAATTCGGATTGCATATCAATCCAATTTTAAATGAATTGAAATGAATTGGGTTAATGGATTAAACTAATAAATGAACAGATTATTAACCCACTCAAACTTCAAGTTAAACGAATTGGACTTAATTTTGTGACCTCTACTTATACTACTTGTGGTTGATTGAAATATATTTCACAACTAATACTAATGATAACAACATTAAACCAACCAGCTAAAACTAGTCAAAAAGTAAAATAAATAGAGTATACTATAAAATATCTTTGACTAAAAGAAAATATCTCCAAATGGATAATAATTAATTTAGTAAATGTTTCAATAGATTTTGGAGATGAGATTTAGACAAATTCTAGTAGAGTGCATGTACACACGTTTTAAAATTCTATTTTTTTTTAATTATTTAAGGTGGGGGGTCATTCCACTAATAATGCATGTAAATATCCCATTTACTCTTTATTAAAATCTATGTGCCCCACCAATATATGTAGTGATGGTTTTAATCGGAGATTTTGAGTTTGAGTGTTAATATAATTTTTTTTTTAAATTTAGAACGTTATCTTTAAAAAAGTAATCTCGTGGAATTTAAGTTTAATCGGGCAAAAAAAATCTTTCCCACCTACTCATTAAACTAGAAGGTTTAATTATGTATTTTTTTAAATATAAATATATTTCTATTGATTTAACAGATAAAATTCTAGCTCCGTCATTGATTAGTTGACGTTATCTTCTTTCACAAAAAGAGTTTCTTTAAAGTCATGTAGTTGCATTTTATCAAGAGTACTACGTAACTATGCGGAACCCATATTCTAAATAAAGAAAATGCTATTAAAATTTGAACCATATAATTATAAAGATAAATAGTTAGAAAAAAACTAACTAAATTTACATACTTTATTTAAATCAAATATTAAGAAATGAATGTCACTGACTTTTCCATCAATCATCTGCAATTGAATTAATACCTTTTTCCTACATTTATTTTGAGTTCCACCAACCCTTAGTTTCCAACCAACTCAACCATAATGAGTAGCGGGATTAAAAAATAATAAATGATAGAAATAATTTTATTAATTTATTATTTGAATATAATAAATATAATGTCTTGAAAAATGTAATAGAAAAATGATTATAATTAATGATAAGGGTAAATTAGGAATTAAGTATAAAAATTATCTTCTGATTTCATAAAGTGGATAAATATTGTTGGACATTTATTTTTAGTATAGTGGACAAGTTAAGATGGATAGAGGAAAATCTCACAAGTGGAGTCTGAGGAGGGTAAAATGTACGCAGACCTTACCATTCCTCATAGAGATAGAGAGACTGTTTCCGAAAGATAAACACAAAACTAAGAAGCTCATTATCAGGATGGACCTAACTTAAAAATGACGAGTTTACACGAATCTCATAATTTTTTAAATGATTTTGATTGCAATTTTGACTACTTTTTTGTTTTTTCATAGTGGAATATAATATTTGTTTTAATGAATTTGCAGTATATGAAGTGTTTGAACGTATGGCATATTATGGTATATCATCAAATTTGGTGATATATTTAACAAATAAGTTGCATCAAGGGACTGTTAAATCTTCAAATAATGTGACAAATTGGGTTGGAACTATATGGATGACTCCTATTTTGGGAGCCTACATTGCTGATGCTTATCTTGGACGTTATTGGACTTTCTTGTTTGCTTGTGGCATTTATTTCTTGGTATGTATACCCCCCTCCTTCTCAAATTTATATAATTTTTACTCAGATAACACTTATGTTGAGACGAAGGGAGTATATAGTTAGGGCTTAGAGATGTTGGGGTGGGTTGGAGGTAGTGGCGGAGCTACACTAGGATGAGGGGGATCTCTTTCGGTGAAAAATTATACTATTTATATATGGTAAAAATAATTTTTATGTATATATAATAGATATCAAATTCCCTTCACTTAGTTCGTGTGTCTACTTCTTAAAATTTTGAATTCCCTTAATGAAAGTCCTGGTTCCACCACTGAGTTGGGAGTAGGGGGAGGGGTTGAATATGAGCGGATCAAAATGAATTGAGTTGATAGATAGACAAGATTAATCTGTCGAAAAATTACTTGATCTGAGATGATGGATTGGGCCAAGACGGGTTACATGATGAGTTATAAATAGATCGGACCGACTCTTTTGCTTTCTTTCTTTGTTTCTTATATTTTGATTATATATTCATCAAATTAAATTAGTTAAGAAAATTCTTTACTGTTATTATATATAATATTAACAAGCAAATAAAAAGTTATATATATACACATATGTGTAGATATATAGATAGATAGACAAACAAACAAATAAATAGACAGATAGATAAATAAATAGATTTTTTATTATCAATTGGTTATAACTCAAATCAATTCAACTTTTATATTGATTTAATTAGATGAATCAAAATGGACCGAGTTAATAAATATTATGGTCGTTGACTAATATTAGAATATTCAAGTCCAATTATTGGTTACACGAGTGGTCCACTAATTGGGTGAGAAGATTAATCTTATATATTATCAATATGAAAGATTAATGACATAGGATTAATGGTCATGCTCACGTATTAAAATTATAAAAGTTAGGAAAATGCCATAAATTATTTATTTTTGTAACTTGACAACTTGATAAATAACGTGATACTTGTCTGCTATATAAGATGTGATGACTATAAAAAAAATATTAAAAAAAACAATATAAATGATGAAGTCATGCCAAAGACAATGGGAGCAATATGATACATGTTTTTGTCCCATTACGTAATATTTTTTAACTTGATACGATATTTAAAAAAAAAAATTTAAAATTTGTGATATAAAATAATCCTTAGATATATGTAAAGTTGAGATTCATTTCATAAAATAAAAATTTTTTGGAAAGTAAAATTATTTTTAATTATAATAAAGTGATTTTTTTTAAATGAGACAAAAAAGGAAAGAGTGTTACAATGGAGTGTATTGATATATTTCTTGTCTTTAATTAGCACCTGCCAGGTTTAGTCTATTATTGACTCTAGAGAGAATCTATTTTTGGAATTTTGTTTGAATTTTCCATAAAATACAAAGTAATTTTTCACTATGTACGAGGAGTGATAGAGTTAGAATTTTAATTAAAAGGGTTTAAAATTTTAAGAAATAAAAATATGAACTAGTTAAAAAGGATTTGACATCTGCTATATATACATAAAAAAAATATTCAAAAAAGTTTGGATAAACCTTTGAAAGTATAATGGCTCCGCCCCGTCACAAAATTGTAATCTTCCTATGGATGATTATGCCAACTTTGCATGTCACCACTAAAAACTCCATGTGTTTGATGATATGATGATAGGAACGTTCATTGAACTCCATGTGTTTGATGATATTACGATAGGAATGATCATTGAAAAATCATGAACTTTTTTCACGAAGAAACAGAATTTTATTGATAAGTATGTGGGTATAAATTAATTTGTTACTTCTTTGATTCTTCTCCCATTAAATTTCTTCATAATTTTAGTGACATATTTCTCGAACGTAGGATGATTTTGACCTCCTTAAGTCATATTTTGATCTCTTGATAAATATTTCCAGGATTTATGGAATATTTGAGATGTTTTTCAAGAGAATATCATACCCTTTATATAGGCAAAACTAGGGTTTAGAATAAAGTAGCCTCCAAGAAATCGTTATTGAAATAAGACTCATTTCGTAGAATCCTATAAAATTTTGATGTCTACAAATGCCTCCTACTTCAAGGCTTGCCGGAGTGTAGACTTGATGAAACGTGGGCTT
This sequence comes from Solanum aculeatissimum, assembly GCA_038996855.1. Lineage (NCBI taxonomy): Eukaryota > Viridiplantae > Streptophyta > Magnoliopsida > Solanales > Solanaceae > Solanum > Solanum aculeatissimum. Next base: position 14,443 of record JBCEWC010005053.1, on the reverse strand, counting down.
GAAACACTCATTTTTTCACCATTGATGACTTTAAATTTGCAGATTTGATTTATGAGAAAAGAGATGAATGACAGATTTGGTCCCACTTAGCATGCCAATTTGTTTGCAATATATTTTAAAGTGATGAAAATAATCACAAATAAAATACGAAGAAACAAAATTTTATCGATAAGCATGTCGATACAAACATGTTAATTACTTCTGCATATTTCTCGAACGTAAGATGATTTTGACTTTCTTGAACCATATTTTGATCTCTTGATAAATATCTCCCGTATTTGTTGGATATTTGAGATCATGTTTTTCAAATAGCGTATTAAAGGTAAATGTGTCATGTATATAATTATATTATAACAATAATTAACCAAATTTTATTAAAAATTATGACAGGGTATGTCTCTACTAACACTAGCAGTATCAGTCCATGGCCTAAAGCCTCCTCCTTGTGCCAATCCAAGTGCAATGGACTGCAAAAAAGCCAACACACTTCAACTAGCTATGTTCTTTGGTGCACTCTACACCTTAGCCATCGGCACGGGTGGCACGAAGCCCAATATATCGACGATTGGTGCCGACCAATTTGATGAGTTTCACCCTAAGGAAAAATCCCAGAAACTTTCATTTTTCAACTGGTGGATGTTCAGTATTTTCCTAGGGACACTCTTTGCTAACACTGTGCTTGTGTACATTCAAGACAATGTGGGCTGGTCACTTGGATATGGGCTTCCAACATTGGGCCTTGCTATATCAATTATGATATTTTTGGCTGGATCATCTTTTTATAGGCATAAAAAGCCCAGAGGAAGCCCATTTACAAGAATGGCTAGAGTCATTATTGCTGCATTAAGAAAATGGAATGTTAAAGTCCCTAATGATCCAAAAGAGTTATATGAGCTTGATTTGGAAGCATATACCAAGAATGGAAAAGTCAGAATTGACTCCACTCCTACTTTAAGGTTTGTACATAATATTCCAAAAAAGACATAAACATGTTTGGCGGAATTAACTTCTCAGAAGTCAAAAGTGTTTTCGAGTACTAGCATTTTCGACAAAAGATATGAGCAGATTTTGAAAGTTTGACCAAACAGACTATTAGTTATATATATACACACACTAATAGTGTAATTTAACCTATAATGGCATGTTACTTACCTTATTTGATTAGAACCACCACTTACTATAAACAAGTTATGGTGTTTAATTAGACATGAAGTTTAAGATGTTAGTTTGGCTTATATGATATAGGAGTACTAATGATGATAATGTTAGGTGTAGTTTAATGATGATAGTTGTAAAAGTTGTATGTATAGAAGTATATTGGCATTAAAATGTTTATGACTTCTTGAATTGGATATGATGGATTTTCTTGTTTGATGCAGGTTTCTAAACAAAGCTTGTGTCAAAGTAGATACAACTGATCCATGGATGTTATGTTCAGTTACTCAAGTGGAAGAGACTAAGCAAATGCTAAGAATGATACCAATCTTGGTTGCTACATTTGTTCCAAGCACAATGATAGCGCAAATCCACACACTTTTTATCAAACAAGGCACAACTCTTAAGAGAAACATTGGTAATTTCAATATCCCTCCGGCTAGTCTAGGTGCTTTCGTGACCATATCATTGCTGGTCTCTGTTGTGCTATATGATCGATTCTTTGTGAAAATTGCCAAAAGATTGACGAAAAATCCAAGAGGCATCAACATACTTCAGAGAATGGGAATTGGAATGGCTTTCCATTTTGTGATCATGTTAGTTGCATCGTTCGTGGAGAGGCATAGGCTTAGTGTAGCAAGGGACCATGGAGTAGTCGAAAGTGGCAAACAAGTTCCGCTATCCATATTCATCCTGTTACCTCAATTCATTCTTATGGGAACAGCTGATGCATTCTTGGAAGTAGCCAAGATTGAATTTTTTTATGATCAAGCACCAGAAGGCATGAAAAGTTTAGGAACTTCTTATTCAATGACTAGTCTTGGTGTTGGGAATTTTCTCAGTAGCTTCTTGCTTTCGACAGTTTCTCATATCACCCAAAAGCACGGGAATCACAGAGGATGGATACTAAACAACCTGAATGCATCTCATCTTGACTATTACTACGCGTTCTTCGCGATACTCAACTTATTGAACTTCTTCTTTTTCCTGTTTGTGAGCAAGTTTTATGTATACAAAGCTGAAGTCTCTGATTCACTGGCTGTGCTAAGGCAAGAATTGGAGATCGAATCAAGGCATCGTGTAACTAATAGCCAAGAAGCTTCAACCAACAAACAGGTTAATGGTTCTATATAGGATTTTAACTAACATATATGTTTTGCTCCAAACTTCTTTTCTGTTATAGCTAGGTAGTGTACTATATTGGCTATGGCTCGGTTCCTCCAAAAATGCCGCAGCATCAGTGTCAGATCCTCTGAAAATGCAGTCTCACCCATGTCTGATCCGCCAAATGTTATGCATTTTTGGAGGATCTGACACTGATGCACCAGTATTTTTTGAGAATCCGAGCAATATAGCTATACGGGGCAATAGTTTTGTTCACCTCCTTTCTCTTTGTTATGATTTTTACACGATTGTAATGATAATCAGTTAAATATAGTTGTTTCGATATACGAAAGGTATTCTATTGAACAGCATTTTCAATTCTATAACTGATATTTCTAAAGGAAATAGTTCATAATCAGAGTAGACTTTGATGATCTATTTATTCTACCTTCCCTAGAAATTTTGTCTCCAACTCATATGCTAATATAATAATATTCACTATATACAATAATATGTGGTCAAAATAATGATCTCTCATGACATAGAAAAGATAGCAGAAGAATTTTACATTAGCGTGTTCCACCACGTAGAGTAAAGTACTGATAATGCCTAGTCCAATGAGTAAAAGAAGAAAAATTAGTACACTGCTCTCTCAAGTGACTGAGGCCTTTTTAAGTTATCATCCATCCTTTGAAATCCTCCAAATGAAGCAATCTAATAGCAGATTCCCTGCAAAAATCCGTCTTTCTTCCGTTTCTTTACTTTTTTCTGTTTATTTTGGTTAAATTAGTACACTGCTCTCTCAAGTGACTGAGGCCTTTTTAAGTTATCCATCCTTTGAAATCCTCCAAATGAAGCAATCTAATAGCAGATTCCCTGCAAAAATCCGTCTTTCTTCCGTTTCTTTACTTTTTTCTGTTTATTTTGGTTCATGTGATATATCTTCTTTATGATATGTTTGTATGTTTTCTCTAATATGGCCTCCTCTTTGCTAATTGGAATGTTTTTTTCAAGAATTGATTAGCAACTTTGTCATTTCTATGACACACTACCCTTAAGATTGTGTTGGGATCTGACCTGTTCCATCTTCCTGTTGTTGGAGGCATTGGCAGTTTCTGTCCTGATCCCACAACTCCCATTCCACTAGCTTCACATGCCACAATGCTGAAATCTTCAACCAATTGCTCAGTTGATTGACCCATTAAAGCTATCACCCCCTCGACCGTATCAGCTTCTGTGTCCACAACATCTTCTACTATCAATCCTTCACCACAAGTACAGAAGACCCTCTTTAGGCTCTCAAAGTCCTCTTCTATTATCTGATGATCGGCTCTCGAAAAGAGTCTTTTGCTTCCTCCTGCTAGTAAAATCATGAGATAGGCCTCGAATGAAGCCTTCATGACTTCTTTTAAGGTCAATGGTTGAGCCTTGTCAGTGAGAATGGTGCATAAAAGAGTGAGGTTTTGCTTGAGTGCCCTTAATGCTGGTCGTATACGTGTGTTCTCAACATCCCTGATATAGAGGCTACCGTAGAATACACTGTGAGAATCAAAGAAAATGAGACGATAAGAAGCAACTTCAGATACATGTTGTAAAGCTACTTGGATGGCTGAACGCGTGCGATCAAAGTAGGAATAGCTCCCTATCTGTCTATTCTTGCTGTGACGACTTCTTGGAGAAGGGGTGATTTTCGAGGAGACTGATAGAGTTTTATCAAGGGAATGGAGTTGTAGAAGAAAGTAATGCAAAGTGTTTATCCTTATATATAGACGTTGAGTTCCTCGGCTTGTTGAAAGGCGGGGATGATTGCCTTCATCTGCTATATGATTGTTTTGTTCATCTGCTCCTACACTGCAAATAGCATACTTCCACAGTTTGGAAAACCTTGAATCTTGGCTACATCTTGTTAGAGGAGGGAGTGTAGGAATGTAGCTTTGTTTTGACCCTATAAAAAGATACCAAAGTCAAAAAAATAATTAAACCATTTGAGAATTTTCAAAGGAGAAATTCTTTTCTCTTATAATTCCTTAGGCCGGGGCGGAGCCATACTGGTAGTTATGAATTTAGCAGAACCTAGTAACTTTAGCTCAAACCATTTATTTTCGTTAAAAGTTCATCCAATTTGTACATATAATCTGTTCAGAACCCATAAACTAAAAAATATGGCGCTGCCTCGGTCTTTACTCTTTAGGTATGAAATGAAATGAGTTTTATGAATTGGTTCTTACCACATGATGCAACAAAGGTAACATACTCTTTGAACAGATGCTCAAAGCCAACAGCAAGATCCTCTACTAAGTCCTCTGACACGACCGATGGAATTTCAAAGAAATTGTCCAGAGCTTCCTTGGCATGTTTCATTAGATCAACTGCTGATTGAGCATATGGCTCACTTTTGGATTTTGGATTCCATGTCTGCATATCAATATAGAAATCTTCCTAACTTAGAAACTAGACAGTTTATTACGATGGCAGAGCCAGGATATTCAACAAGAAAATTCAAAATATAAAGAAGTAAACACACGAAGAAGTCAAAGGGAACCGCCTTTGACAAAAAAAAAAAGACTTACTTCAGTTTCTTTTGCCCTCGTAATAATCTCCCTCCCTTTCTTCAACCTTTCTTGAATCCATTTTCTCAGAAGATTCATTATGATTGAATCTGTTTCATAAGGAACCATCTCTGACACTATGGCTTTGCCTCCATCCTCACATTCATCCGAATCATCCACGACCATTTGGATTAAAGCTTTTTCAAGTTTTCCAGCCTTCTGCAGTACCAAAACTGTCTGTTTCGTGAGCAAAGTCGCACCTGTGAGATATTGCTTTAACAAAGTTCCATAGCAAGAATGTAATGCCACAGCTGCTACTCCTGCTGCAACCGGATGCCACTTCTTGAGTACAGGACTGAAAGTTTCCTTCTCCTTAGCTGCTAATTCTTCAGTTCCATAGGCTAATTTAATTAGTGTCTGGCTCACTTCTTCCAATTCAAAACTTGCACCATCTATGCTCACTTCTTCCAGTATCTATTTTGCACATTAAGAAAGAAAAATAATAATGTTACATTAAACAAATCTGAAAATAAATAAAACTAAGAGGGTATAGAGAACCATGAAGTCTAAGGTTGAAATCCAAGCAGAGACAAAAAAAAAACATAGATGTTTTCTCCCTTTTGTCTTAGCCGTAGTAGACAGAGTTACCTGGTACCTGTTACTATTAGGAGGTGGCAAATATCCCATGGAATTAGTCGAGGTGCGTGCTAGCTGGCCCAGACACCAAGGATTTAAAAACAGTGAAGGGGTTGGAAGCAATGTTGCTCAAACTCTCCAAAAATACTTCCGCGTCCATGTCAAATCCTCTCTTTTGAAGGATTCAACACACACCCGACAATATTTTTGAAGAAGTTCGAGCAACATAGGTTGAAAGAAAGACTAAAATACTAAAGCTTAACATCTATAATCAACTTCAAGTAACATGGGAAATAAGGCGTGTTACATGCTATTGATCATAGTATCATAGTGTACAACACTTTGTATATCGTTAGTATATATAACTTAAATCCAGAATACTAACCTTAGCGAATGCATCCCTTATGGAAGAACGGATAAAGAAACAAACTTTATTTCCATGTAAATCATCCTCCGGGAGTTCATCCCTTTTCTCAAAACCATCAGAATTATATCCCGGGACATCTCCCTCTAATATCTTCGTGGCTGCGAAGTATAGAGGAAGACTATTCTCCAACAATCCAGCACTCCCACCATTGAAACTATCATGATAATTAACCAATCTTTTCACTGACCATTCCCTCATAGATATCAACACATTTTCCAACATCTTAACATAAACAGGCTCCCTATCCACCTTCTTAGCATCATTAGAAACTTCAGTACTTAACATGATCATCCCCGCACCAAGAAGATCAGGCTCAACTTGGCCAGTGACGATATACTGCTCGAATAACACCCAAGTGAAACACAAGTTATGAATTGATTTGTTCACACCCAAAATCACCCATGTTTTTTTCATCAATTCAAGAAGCTCGTCGACTTCATCAAGGACCATTGTATCGTCTTTCAAGTCGAAAACAGAGGATAACAGAGCAGTATAAATGTGGATATTTAAAGGGAATCCATCAGCCCAATGACAAATATCTGTTGCTGAGCCATCACTTGTTCTCCAGGCTAAAGACACTACAGAATTGCAAAGTGCTCTCATTGTCTCCGAATTTTTTCCAGTGTCGATGGCTTTAGTTTCAGCTGATCTGATGATCTCTCTGAAGCGTTTCGCGGATGTGTTTGATTTTTCTACAGGGAGTGAAGGGTAAAGAAGAAGGCCTGCTTCTAGGATTCTGAACTGACGTTTTTGCCATTGATGATACTCATAAGAATCGTTGAATTCGGATGGTTTAAGGTGGCGTAATAGCTCTAATGGTAAGATAATTGTCTCTGCTCGTCTCCCCATCTGTACAAATTTTCACAAACATTAGTTCAATTTGTTATAGTCTTTCAATCTTGAATTCATTCACATAGAAAGGCTGGACATATAAGTCTATGTTGCTTAAACTCTTTAAAAAGTTCACTAACTGCATATCATATTCTCTAAAAATAGTGTATTTTTTGAGGATTTGATATAGGTGAAGCAATATTTTTTGAGAGTTTCAACAACATATACAGTTATAGACTAGTACTCCATTTGTTACAATTTGTATGAACGTATTTAATTGAGCATGAAATTTAAGAACTGAAGCTTTGGAACTTGTGTTACGTTAAACATGTGGTAACAACTTGTAATCTTAAATATATATATATCGTTATAAATTAATTTGCACTAAGAGTAAGATGAAAAATTTAAAATAAATTAGTTTCAAATTTAGAAAAGGGTCAAATCTTTTTTAAAATGAACCAAAAGGAAAATAGATTCACATAATATAACACGAAGCTATATGTTGTTCTTGTTGTTGAAGAAGAAGATGATTTTCATGAAACGTAAAATGTGAGGAAAAAAAAAATAGGTATACCAAGGGTGTGTTCGGTATGGAAGAAAATATTTTTAAGAATTTTTTCTTGTATAGAAAATATTTTTCTTCGTACCATGGAACTAGAAGCCTAGTCATTTCCCTTTTTATTTTTATTTTTAATGCATGCATGCAAAAGAGACATAATAATGTACGTACTTGTCCAACAAGAGTTCTCATAAGAGTTTTACGTAGCCTACTATCACTTTGCTCCGACACCCGCATTTGCCTCCTCATAATCTCGGCCGATGTCATCGGTCTCCGTGCCCTCGTATGGGGCACGGTGAATCCCACCTTTGGGCTCGTACCGCCCCCAGGTGAAGACGGGTTGCCTCCATAAGAGCTAGCTCTCCGTGATCGTGACCGTTTTAACATCTTCAACCCTAGCGCGGTTTTCACCTTGCTAGTAACGGCCATCCCTACCCCGGATGGCTTCACCGGTGATCCGGGGCTGGTAGATCCAGTCCCGGACCCGCTCCCATCTCCTCCTTCCGATGGATTATGATACGAGATCGCCGTCCTACTCCCGAACCCGGGGGATGACCGGCATGACGTGAAGAATATCTCGTAAGCCGCGTCGCGGAAATGGTCACGATTAAGACCGTCAATATTCTCAAACGGCCAAATGAGGTCAATGTCAACGGACGCAACATCTTCGCCAATAGTGTTTGCATGGCGAATATGTTGCGTCATGGTGGTGGTCGTAGTAGGTGCCATTCTGGGCTAGCTACTACGACAAATTATGATCACTACACGACGGATATGTAAAATTGTCAGATATCCGGCGGAAGAGGGTGGAGAGAGAAGCCGGTGAGCATTAGAATTATTATTACTATTTTTCTTTTTTCGAGGCAAAGAGGCAAAGAATGAAGGAAGAGAGAAAGAGAGAAGAAAAGCTAAATGTTGGAGAAAATAATAGACGGTTATGGCAAACTCTTAATTGTATTTCTCCGAAGAAAACGAAAAACCAAAGGTGGTAAAAGAAGAGAGAATTAGACACACACTTCTAATATTTTTCGAAAATAGTAAAGAATTTTTTCTGTATATTTTATCTTATTTATTTAATATCTATTTGACCATTGATTTATTTAATAGCAGGAAAATAGAGGTAATTTCACAGACAATTTGAGTTTGGTAAATTAAATATTGAAGGACACAAATATTGATAACTTGTATATATAGTTATATTAAGTGCACTAAACAAATAGATACACATCTCCTACGGCATACTGCATGACACTTTTGTATCCTTCGTGGTGTGTAACATGTGTTATGACACGTCAAACTCATGTGTTTGTACTTGTTCAATTTAATTTATACAAGTTTAATTGTCTACTTGTGTACACCCGAAATTGGAGCGCATAAATATAAAATGAAGTGAAGTTAAAGAGCCCATTTATGTATTATTCCTAACTTTTTTGTAATTATAAGATTTTTTGAATTTGTCATAGACATGTCATAACATTTATGTGACAATTTGATTGTTGCCTTTTTGTGTCAGTATATAAATGAGTGATGTAAAATAAAATTTTACTTTATCTAAACAATAAAACTGATCATGAATACAAAGTTGTCACTCAAGAATGAGATGCATCACAATAATAGTATAAATGATGACATTATTTTCCCACTTGACTTATTAAAGAACTGGATTATGCTGAAAGAAATTAGCAGGTTTGAGCTCAAAACCAGTGCTTAATGTTGGCATAATTGGAAAATCTTCCTGTTTGGGTACATGATGAACACCAAATGTGTACCATAATACAATATCCTTGTTCTTAATTTCCCTGTCCCTGCATCACAAAAAACAAAAATTGAACCTTGTCTAATCAATCCGACAAATAGCCAGACAAATTTATTGTTTCAATTTGTTTGTCTGATTTTTGAATCTTGTTGTCTTAAATTAAAAGTACGTAGAATGTACCGAAATGTTCTTTACTCTTTGTGTGGTATTAAATATGTCATGTGGGAAGTAAGAACTAAAAAGGTGTCGGAATAGGAAAGAGACATTCTTTTTCAGACTAAAAACGGAAGTACGACAAACAAGTTGAAACAGAGGGAGTACTATATAGAGTCTACTGAATGCATTACCTGAGGCCCCATATGGCTAATGTATCATCCCCTTGGCTTTGATCGGTGTATAATCCTCCTGCCCATTTCTCAGACTTGTTATAAGGTGTCACCCACACATTGTACTTGGTAAAACCTCCGCGGATTTGTGGGTAATCATCGTCACTTAACAATGGACTTGTTGCAGATCCCCCCGGGATCAGACAGTAGCCTATTTCATTCCCAAGCTTAGTCTTCTTGTTGGGGTTCACCACTACCATTTCAAAGGCGCCTCGTGATGAACCTAATTGAATCCTGGCATCTGATTCTGTTTTAGCTGTTTTACTAACAACTGTCCAGTAACTCTTCCTTGGTGAACTTTTGTTGATCACGCGTCTAGTTTTTAAGTTATTTTTGACAAAGGAATTTTCATAACCGTCCACGTCTAAATCAAGGTGATAGGTAAAGAAATGATCATGATATGCACCTAAAGTGTTTTCTGCTATTAGTGTACCATACACTTCCTCTTTTATTTGGTCGTTATGAGTATATATCGATCCCCTTACTTCAAGTAAACCAGTTAAGCCAACCTGAGACAACGAATTTTGAGATGTATTACTTTGACGTTATTTCTACACCAGAAGTTGATACTTACTTTAAGCTACGTCGAAATAGATGTTTTAGTAGTCTTACTCATGATCGAGGTTTACTTACCGTGACTTTTATGGTTCCACTTTGTTTGAATTCATAGTCCATAATGTAATCATAATTCCCTACAGTCGACACCATTCTCACCACCAGGCTCACTTCTGGTCTAACCTTTCTTATCTGCAGCTCCAAATTTTTGAAATGAAAGAGAAGTACTAATTAATCCAAAAACAATTTAAACTAGATCAGTATTATATACTATACTAACTTACCTTTTTCCCGGGAATTGCATCCTCTGTATGGCGCCACATGATATCTCCAGCATAACGTTCGAATATACAAATTACATTAGGCATTTTTCCTGGAGTACCATCTTGATAGATGAAGTAGCCATCAATAAACTTCGCGTTCTCTGGACAATCCTTTGATGGTTCAAGCTCTACCGCACATAGACCAAATCCATATTCCCCTGCATCGAAATAAGTCCTATAGTACCATTCTTCAGTCAAATCCATATATGGCACAAAAACTTCAGACACAAATCCTCTGTACATGACACTCCTAAATTCTCCCTTGTCACCATCAAATATCGATGCTAGTGATATGATTATTCCCGCTCTCATGTCATATGCTACGTGGAACTTCCAGTCGCCCCACCTAAAGTAAGGAGAAAACATGTCTCCGTTTCAATTTGTTCGTCTAGTTTTGATTTGACATGGAGTTTAAGAAAGTAAAGAAGATTTTTGCATCTTGTGGTCTTAACAGAATTGGACTAAAAAGGGAAGTAAGACAAACAAATTGAAACGGAGGGAGTTTAAACTTTACCTCACTGTGTTTCCATCTAGAGTAAAACTTGGTCCATCAGGCTGCACTATTTTTATCGAATTGGATTTAAATGATCTCTGCTTTGATCCTATGTAATCTGTCCCATTAGCTTTGGGGACAGGAACCATCAATCGATCAATGTAACTCGCGATTTTCATTTGATCAAGAACCACAATAATTGTAATTCCCTCAATAGGTCTCATATAAAGATTAACTGTTCCATCTAAGTAATAGCATATGACTTTAACCATTCTGTTAGTACTCTTCCTTTTCTCTCCATACCAACCTACCGGGAAGCCTTGGCACACGACTTCTTTTAGCTTTAGTCCTCTCTTTTTAATGGACGATATAAATGGTGGATACAAGAGTGGTAACTTATTGGCATTTGTCTGCTCTTGTAAAGTAAGCATGGGGTAGCCATGTCCATTGTAGATTTTATTTGATAAAATTGAAACACTCGATAAGTCTATGATGAATTCGTGTGTTTTTTGATCAATTCGAGTGATAACAATAGCTTGGCGAGGTAGAATCTTGGTGGGGTTATGATGATTGGATGATAGCAATGAAAGGACTAGTTGTTTCTCTGGTTCATTCAGGCCAACATAATGAAAGGTTACATTGAGGGGAAAATAGGAATTTTTTACTATAGTTTTTACTTGAGTGAGTTCAGACAGAGTGAGAGAGTCCAATGGGTGGTTGTTATCATGAGGGGATGATGATGATGATGTACTAACAAAGAAGAAGAAGACGACGAAGAAGAGGGAAGTCTTGAAGAACAAAGGCATTGTAACTTGAGAAGCTATGAATCTCAGCATCTGTTAAACCATGAAAGACAGGATTCTTAGTCTTTATATGGTTTATGACTATTCTCACGATTTCTTTGAGGTAAAAATAAAAGGGAAAAGGGACAAAATACCCTTGTACTATTCGAGATAGGTCAATTTTATCTTTCGTTACTTTTTTTTAAACACAAAAATGCCCTTGACGTTAATCAACTAACTCAAAAATATCATCCAACTAGCCAAATAGCTTCAAAATACCCGTTCTACTAACAGTTGCTCCAAAGCAAGGGCAAAAGAAAAAGAATTCATTTCTACTCACCCCATTCTTCCTTCCCTTCTATTAGATAATCAAGCTACGTTTAGGGAGAGAGAGGAGACAGGCGGATGGCATTTGGGAGAGAGAGGATGTTAGAATCAAGCGTTTACCATTATGCCAAAAACTATAACTGATAGCAAAGGCACAACTTTATTACTCAACCAAGTCTATTACGCAAGCACCATGTTCGATCATGACTCCGATCGGGGCCACCTCAGCCCCCTCATTGGACTTGCCATAGGCAGGAGGAAATATGCATGCTAGATATAAGTTGTATTTAACGAATACATGTTGTATCAATGAATATAGTATGATACATAAAAAATGGTACATACAAACTGATATAGACTATATTTGATATAATACAGATTGATACAGGTGGTATTGCTTGTTTTCATTTTCTCTTGTATTACTTGTATTCATTCGTGATACAGAAAATACAGGATGTATTCTATACATACATGTTGATACAGTTGTATCATTTGTATATTCTCTCTGCTGGATCAATAATATTATTTTTTATCGGATTATCTGTTAAACCGATGTTTATCCATCCCAACTTGCAAGGAATTTTGGCTTTATATAATTATCATCATTAGGGTTTCATATTTTGTCAATTATTTTTGAGATATCATGTATGGTTTTTGGCTTTTTATGAAATTTTCACTGCAAATTAGACTTATGGAGCTTGAGACTTTAACTTTATGTGTTATTGTTGCATGTTCTTGGCCCTTGTTGCCTTTAATGTATTTGATGATTTAGGGTTTTGTTGTTGGGGTTGTGACTTCTCCGTATCTCTATTTGAATTTATTTGTCTATTTTTTGCTACGGAATTTTAAAAATAAAGAAGATTATAGTTTTGAATATTGTAATCTTAAATATATTTTTCACTATTTTCTCATTCATTTTCCATCAAACCAGTTCATTGAAAAATACATGGTGGAAAATATATTTTCACTGAAATATTGAGAAGCTACCTAATTTTTTCGTGTGAAACACAACTATTTTTTTTCTTTCTTCACTATTCAATCAAAATATTTATGGAAATAGCTGTTTGGACATTTTTAGTGGCAAAATAGTAACTTTTTGATAGTGAATGTACTGAAATGTTTTTTTTTTGTTTGTATATTTAAACATGTCATATGAAAAATCAGAGTTAAGAAGTTGGCGAAAAGGAAAAGACATCGTTTTGAAATGAATTAAAAAAAATTAAAGTAAGACAAATAAATCGAGAGGGAGAAAATATTTGTTTAGTGTGTTTTATTTTTCCTTTTTTTCAACCTTCTCAAGGTTAGGGATGGGGACTTGCTTATAAGTTATACCTTATGTTTCAACTAACTAAAGACTTTTGTTTCTCATAGTAGCACTGAACTCATGTGGCTTGTTTGGAAATATGTTTCTATCTTGTTATTATAATTAATAAATTAATTATGATTTATGATTAACTAGGATTACTAGTTAATCTCAGATTTGATCTCACTTGTAGAATTACACTGAATATGTTATTGTTTTAGAGTTGAGTTTCATTCATGAACTAACAGTCTATCAGACGTATGAGTTCACTATTTGAACTATAACCAAATATTTATCAAAACGCATCTGAATTATAAATTACTTACTTATTTCCTACCTGAAATTTCAATTATGAAATTTAAACAACTGATAGTTCAAGTGTACTTTGATTAGAATCGCACCAAGAATCCCTCCTCTCATTTGTTCTACAGTAGTATACATATCGGTCGATTGTATTAGTATACGTATCGGTTGATTGTATAGCTTGAATAATATGTGTAACACTCATTTACACCGACAAAGATAGTGATGGAGTAGTAGGTACTCCTTCATTCTTAACCAAAGGTCTCGGGTTCGAGTCCCTTTGGGTATGGAGTCTTCTTTGTTAAGAGCTCTTTACCCCCAACTTCCCGGCGCGAATCCGGATTTAATCGGGCTCAAATATGGGTACCAGAGACCAGGTGGGAAACAAAAAAAAAACACACACTCATCTACATAATGTAAATTTCAATTTAGTTTTTTAGAAATCAACTTTTCAAATGTAAAGTACTCGATATTACATACACTCTCCCGTTAATATTATTTGGCTCATGTTAACTTGACACAACTCTTCGAAAAAATTTATATTTGGAATGTGTTTTGGTTAACCAATTTTATTAATCATACTTTGAAAATCTAAATTTGACTATAACGACTTTATGTAGTTATGTACTATTAACGCTAGAAAAATAAAATTATAATAAAACTCTCTTGATTTTCTAAATTGATCAGGTAAAATAAAATATTTATTTTTGGATCCAGTAAAATTACCTAACTATTTTTCAACCAGAAAATTACATTGAATGTCCACCAAATGTAGTGGTCTTGATATTTTGTCCTTCATAAGAGAAGTCTTACAAAAATGCTCTCTTTTTCGCTTTAAGTTGAATTAAAAACATTTTTACCCCTCTACACATTAACAATCTTTTAAAAAACTCTCTATGCTCAATTGCCTCTCAATTTTTCTATTTTTCTCTTTCTTTATTTTTCTTTTATTTA
>JBCEWC010005052.1:8022-25795 GCA_038996855.1 Solanum aculeatissimum | reverse complement strand
TGCATGATTTGAAGTTTAAGTGTCAAGTTTCCATTTCTAAGCATGCATGTATATATGTATACGTATTCTTGTGGGATTATGACTTAGTACCCAGGGATTGGGTGGCAAAATGTGGGTTATCTCTAAGGCCCCGCCAATTCCGTCAAACCATGAGCCTACATGGGTTGCTACCAAAATGGGTATTGTTTGCCGTAAGGTATGACTTGATATGATGTGATACGATATGATATAATGTGTTATACTATGTTATGAAATCCTTCGAAATGGGTATTGTTTCCCGTAAGGAAGGTGAAATCCTCCGAAATGGGTATTGTTTCCCGTAAGGAAGGTGGCCATCCGCTGAAATAGGTATTGTTTCCCGTAATGTGTGATGTAGATTACCTTTGGCAAGTAATCTTCTCTTACCCAATGAGGGGTCACATTGGGCAGGTTCATGTTGTAGCTCACATGGATTTGTGATTTCGGTTATGGTTCTATCCCCTCTATACTACGCATTACGACATTCATGCATCATGACTTACATGGCATCTTGATATATATGTTGTCACTTCCTATATTCATTTCTATATATGTGCCCTTGTCATATAGGTTGTCATAGGCTCATGTTCATATGGATTTGCATGCCCACATACTTATTGCTTAATTGTGCTAACCCATATTTCTATCTACGTGTTCTAACCATGTAGGGACCAGAGACGATTCCTACCTTCCACCGGGCGACGCTTGATTTATCTTTAAGACTTGTTGTGGTGAGCCTTTTTGTTCAAGGGCAATAGACACTTTACATCTACCTTAGTATTTGCTTATTTTTGGTACTTTCATTTTGAGGGTGAGCCTCAAACTATGTCAAGGTCCCCGCCTATCTTATGTAGAGGCTTTGGACCGCTTTACTCTCATACGTCATTTTGTTATGTTGATTGTTATGTTTATGGGAATTATGCTTATTAGCCTTGTCTTAAAGAATCTTTGTTTAAATTGCCTATGAGTTAAATATTGGGGATTTTTGATTGATTATGTGCTTATATGGAAAGTCCCATAACCCCAGTGTGCCCCCATAGTGAATTCTACTTACCCGTTCCCCTTAGAGATAATTGTTATGTGTTATGTGAATCCATGTTCATCCCTTCCGTGGAAATCGCCCCATAGATTGAGTCCCAAGTCCCCAATTTCTTAGAACTTATATTTTATGTGTTTATTTTCCGTGCTTCTGAACCGATGAGGTGTAACACGATGCTATGATGACTTGATCGAGGACTTTCGAGTTCTCCTTCGCCATGTCACATCTAGGCCCCCTATCCGGGTCGTGACAATTTTCCCCCATAACTCAGGATCCTAGACTGCCATCCAGAGATCCTGTTAATCACCTTAGACACCATGTCTGAAAAATATATGATCCTTTGTCTACCTATATAAAGGGGAAACCCTATATAGGTGATAGGATCCTTTTTCTCTTTGAAGCCAGTTATTTCTGTGATTCTCTCACAAATAGTCTGATCAGTCTTGGAGGGGACCATAAAATGGCTTTTACTCTTTTTCACCATTTGTCCATAAACCTTTTCATAGGAGTCTAGTACCTGCATGACCAAGGTTAGTGAGCCTATACTGCAAGAAGTGAACAAAATTACATCATCAGCAAAACTCAGGTGTATGATTTTGAGGTCTTTTTTTCTCCATGTAGAAACCTTGAAAAGTAGGGTTGTTGTGAAGTTTGTTCATCATTCTAAAGAGGACCTCAACACCTAAATTAAACAGGGCAGGAGAGAGTATATCCCCTTGTTTAGGTCCCCATATTGAGTGGAAGAAACCATATGTGGCCCCATTTATGAGGATGGAGTACCAGTTGTTTGCCATAATTCTCCAAGCCATGTCAAACTGTTCCCCAAATCCCATCTTCCTCATGACAATACAGATGTAGGACCAAGATGCCCTATCATAAGCTTTGGCCATGTTATGCTTAATAACAACATTTCCTCCTTCCACAGGTTTCATGATGTGATGAATGATCTCTTGGGATAATATTATGTTCTCAGTAATACTTCTCCCTTTGATGAAACCTGATTGGTTCCTACAAATGAGATGGGGAAGAATAGAGGCCAATTTTAAGGAGTGTATTTAAGAGAAAATCTTGCAGATGTAGTTACTAAGAGTAATAGGTCTATACTCTGAGAAGTTTCTTGGATTACTAGATTTGGGGATAAGAATTAGGCAAGAGTGGGAAAAGTATTTGGGGATCACCTGTCCACAGAAAAAGGCCTGTACTGCCCTCAAAAGATCCTTCTTAATAACCTCCCAACAACTTTGATAGAACTTACCATTGAACCCATCTGGGCCCGCTGCTAGGTAGGGGCTCATTAACTGGACCACCTGATGTAACTCCTCCAAGTCTGGGGGGACTTGAAGCTTAAAATTCTTGTCCTGAGTAATCATCCTAGGAAAACAGTCTAAGATCTCCTCTGCTATGTGGTTCTCCTCCCCTATGAATATCTTTTGAAAGTGATGGACTGCTTTCTTGGCTATATTATCATCCCCTTGGAGCCCGTTTCCATCTTCATCCTGAATGTTATGAATGAGCAGCCTCCTCCTTCTTCCCCTGACAAAAGAATGAAAGTATCTGGTGTTTGAATTACCTTCCTTGAACCAATTTAACTAGGTTTTCTGTCTTAGGATAGACTCATGTAGCTTAAGGTATCTGATGTATTCAACATTAAGCTCATGGAGGTAGCTCCTTTTATCCTTAGTATTATAGTTGATCAAGTCCACTTTTGCTTCTCTGATCTTTTCTTCATATTCCTTAACCTTAGAGTGAAGTCCCCAAACTGGTGCTTAGACCAATTACATAAAGTGGTAGCAACCCTCTTTAGTTTATGATGAAAGATCCACATAGGACTACCTATGATCTCTTTGTCCCAACATTCCCTGACTGTATCCAAAAAAGAGTCTTGGTTTGTCGAGTAGTTAAGGAATTTAAAGTATTTGATAGGATTAATAGATTTGTTGTGCATCTCCATAAGGAGAGGACAATGGTAAGACCCCACAGAGGGGAGATGAGTAATGCTAGTATGAGTCATGCTTCCTAGCCACTTGTCATTGACCATTCCCTAATCCAGCCTCTTCCAGATTGTGGATCCAGCACCCCTCTTGTTAGACCAAGTATAGCTTTGTCCTGTGAAACCCAGGTCCTGTAATCCACAATCTTCAATAATTCCTATAAATTCAAAACTCTTCTTGATATTGTAGGGGATACGCCCACTCTTCTCCTCAGTATTAGTGATAACATTAAAATCACATATGATGCACCAGGGGATGTTGTTATTTCTGTTAGCCAAATGAAGCATTTTGTCCCAGAGATGTCTCCTAAGCTGGTCTCTACACTTGGCATACACAAAGGTGATTATATACTTGGTGGTCATGTGAAGATGTTGAATTGCACAAGTCACCTGTTGTTCATCAGATTCCAGAATTTCACAATTGATATCCTCATTCCAAAAAACCTATATTTTTCCATTTGGGTTACTCACAACATTATCCATAGCCAATTGCAATTTGAACTTGTCCATTTTAGACATATTGGAGAAAGGTTCCAGAATGGTGATCAATGAAAGGTTGTGAATATTTTAGAGAGCTTTGAGTCTTTCCACTACTCCCTAGGTATTAATACCCCTAGAATTCCAACTGATTATATTAATCATTGGGATGATCTAGTAGAGAACAACCTTGTGTTAGGTCTATCCCTAGTGACAGACTGTATAACTTTATTATTTTTCTTGTTGGTTCTTTCCTGAAACATGTTTCTTGGAGATAACCCTTGTTGGTCTGTAACTTTTTGAATCTCAGCATTTACCTCCTTGTCTTTAGAAAGACTGAAGGCTTGTATTAAATTCATACTGGCTTCCTCCTCATCATCATCATTTATAGGAAGATTGTCCCTATCAAATTCCTCCTCAACGTTCACCACTTGGTATTCATCCACTTCCTTACTGGGTAGAGCAGGGTCTGAATTTAGGGTGCATTCCTTAGTATTCACTTTTGGAGAGTATCTAGGGGGTGTGAGGCCTCTTTATCTTGGGAATATTGGATAGGTAAGACTACTTGTTGTCCACCCCAATTAGAATTTTTCCAACTTCCACGATCCTGGCTATCCTTCCTCATTCCTTCTTCTCTATTATCGTTTTTTAGACTAGGAGTACCTACTGTATAGTTTTGTTATTTTTCCTTTCTTTACTTTATGGTATCCCTTCTTTTTTTGCTTAACTTGTTTCTTTTGGCTCTATTCCCAGTAGAGTTGGTACTTGCCATTGATCCCAGATCTTTAGCCTTGGCTCCCATATTGGACCTCTGTATAGGACTTAGATCATCCTGTATAGTAGTAATAAGGGTAGCAGGGGCTCTATAGTCATGTCTAATCAGTGAGAAACTCATGCAAAACATGAGTCAGATTCCCCCCCTTAGGTTCCCCTTCCTGCAAATTAGTAGGGTACTCCTTCAAACCACCCTCACTTCCATCAATTTCTCCAAGGGGGGACAGTGAAGGGAATACACAACATTCAAATTTCCAGCAATAGATAGGGGAATGAGAGGATGATCTAGAGGAGCTATCACATCCTTCTTATGGGAAGATAAGTCAATACCTAGTCTCTTTTTGGTAGGCATTTGTTTCCCTGCTTACTCTTGGCTCTGTTGATTGTTCATGTCTCCTTCTTGAATGAGATTTTTATTAGTACCTTTCCTCCCCTTTGCATTATGCTGCTCTTTATTCCCTTTTGCATTATTACTGGTTATTCCTTCCTTGTTTCCTTTCTCTTCTGCAGGTTGGTTAGTGGGTTGATCTTGACATTCAAGATCAACATAATGATGAGACAAATCAATATTTAGATTATTACCTGATGTTCTTCTTTCTCCCTGCTGATCTTTCTTGCTCATCTGATTTTGAGAGGATTCTTGTTTTTCCTTCTTTTTCCCCTGGCTCATGACTTTCTTCTTGTTCTTTCCACCCTGGACTTGCCATTTTCCTTCCTGTTGTCTACCTTTCCCTTCTTGCCATGTTTTCCCTGTAATTGTTTTTGGAATTTCTCCTACACTCCTCTTGGTTTCATTTGGTTGGAGTAATTCCTTAGCTCCCTCTTGTGCTTTATTTATTTTAGTTGTTTCAAGTTCTTTTTTGTTGTTATATTCTTCATCCCTTCTCTTAATGGTGCAGACTTGTTCCCTATGCCCTTGGTGTTTATAATAAATTCAATAATCAGGAATACCCTCATACTGGATTGCCTGCCATCTTCCTGTAGTTAGATCCTTCTCATCAAATCCCATCCAGACATGAGGTGGAATATCCTTAGTAATGTCTATTTGGACTTTAACTTTGGCCATACTTACCCTAGTTTTTTGGATTGAGGCAATGTCAAGGTACAAGACCTTACCAATAGAGCTAACAGGGTGGTAACAAAAGTTTTGTTGTAGCAATGCCAAGGCAATTCAAGGAGGGTCACCTAAATAGGAACAATAGGTGTCTCTTCCTCAGGTCTAAAGGTAGGGGTCTAGGTTTGAATTGTCATAAGATGTCCTTCTATGTGCATTTTGTTCTTGGTCTAGATAGTAACATAGTTTCTCTTATTATCCAGGTCTATAAACACATGTCTAGTATTAAAGTGAGCAATTTTGACACCTCCTATCAGTTGAGTCTGCAAAATGAAATTCTTCCTAATTAACTCCACCTTTGGCATGGTATTACTGAACTTCCTAATCAGAGTATACTTACAAGTCTCAGCTAATTTCTGCATATAATCTTCCTTGTTATAGATCACAGTTGGTAGACCTTGTTTGGATGTATACTTAGGCTGTTCAATTTCAATATGACTCTCCTGTTTAGCCATATTAAGTCTCAGCTTAGTAGCAAAGGTTTGGATCACAGTGTAGGGGGCAGGTTCAGGTGTCTGTCCTTTCTTATTATCCCCTTGGTTGACCGTATTTGTTGGTTGGGTAGCCTATATCTGGGTCTGGTTGGTGTTACTCATACCTTGTGAGCTCCTTTGTACATTGTGGGTAACTCTGTCAAAGTTATTGGATATTTTGGGAAATTGGTTATGGCCCTTTATGCCATTTTTCATTCCTCTATCCTGTTGTTGTTGTGATTCCTCTCCCTTTCCTATGGTATTATTTTGATCCTCATTACCTCCATTCTTTAAGGCTTGGGTCCCTTCCCTTGTGCTATCCTCCTTGTTGCCCTTCGTTTTTTGTAGGGTACATTGTTCTATATTGTTCATAGCCAGATTAAGATTTTGAATAGAGTTAGGGAGCAAACCATGGTCTTCTGTTGATGATGGTTATTGGTTCACTCTCTCCTTTATACTTCCCGACCTAGATTCTTTGGTAAGAGGCGACTTTTGTTTATCATTAATCCCTTGCAGCATAACCTGTTCTTACTGTTTAGCAATCCTTTCCGACTGCACTTCCCGGGAGATGGGACTCATGTTGTGAATTTCTTCCACTGTTACAGTCCCTGCGCTGGGTTTCTCTGTTGGTTGATCTTCTGATACCCTTATAGTTGCTATCTTCGTTTCTATATTGGTATTAACCTGATCACTTACCTGACTAACCGGAGGATTCTCATTAAGCTTAGCTAATTCGTCCACACTATTTGTTCCAGTGACCGCTACACTCGAACTATGGATGATTGAATTAGGATCTTTTTCTAAATGATCATTCTTCTGATTATTCATTTCCATGAGCGTATGATCTTGTTGGCTTAAGTTTGGTGGCCGATTGTCATCCACCGGCGCCTCACGCGCCATCAACGAGGCTATTTTATCATTAGATTATTGTTACCGTTAGAGAGAGTAGAGAAAAATTAATTTTAGAGAGAGAAGCGATTTAGAATTAATGAGGGGCTTTAGGATTGAAGAGTGTTAGAATGGATGAAAGAGGATTAGGGTTTGATTTAAGGGTGTTAGGGGACCTTAGAAAGGCTAAAAAAGGCATAGGATCTAATTAAATTATGAATTAACCATTAATGAAATGGACTAGATCATAGAAGACAGGCCTTCACGGAAGGCTGCCAGTGGCCGTCTACAAGTTCACGGTCCGTGAACCTTCCCGTGAGACTTCACTTGTTCTCGGCTTCAGCTTCAACTCTCGGGGGACTTTCTGGACCAACTCACGAGGGGCCTTATGGACCGTGTAGCGTCATACGGACAGTGTACTTGTCCGTGGAGCATCAATTGTTCCGGAGTCCAACCCCGAACCTTGGCAACTCTCTGGATCAACTCACGGGACCCCTTCACGGCCCATGAAGGGCTACATGGACCGTGAAGTGGTCCATGGGACCACATATGGTCCATAGCTTGGCACACAACACCCTGGAGCACACTGGACCAACTCACGAACACCACCACGGGCTGCGGACCACCAAATGGTTCGTGGTCCCACCCGTAGACCCCATTCCGGAACGCTTTTCTAGCATACTTTTAATTATGGGCAATCTCACTGCAAGGGCCATAACTTTCACATAAAAACTCTTAATTGAGTGAAATCAGTTGCGATGCGAAGATAACTCAATGTGCTTCAATTTGGTATATAGTAACCTACACATTTCATCCCGTATCAAAAGATATGTCCTCTCAAAGCCAGTGATGCCTAAACGACCTTACAACCTTCCAACAAAATGATTCCCTTGAATCCGGCCACTTAAATACAACCCATGGCTACCAAAATTCAACCATGACCAGTTCCACACTAACCTTGACCAACCATTATGAAGTTCGTAAATTTTCAGATCACTACATTATCTCCCCCTTGGGAACATTCATCCTCGAATGAGCTAAAACTACGGCTTGAGGACAGTAATCAAACAAGAGACATTTTAACCACAACTCATATGAATCATGCATCATTTCAAAAGTCTTTCAAAACTTATGTCAAAACATCATTTAAATTATTTTTGTGCTCATGTATGCATGTAATGTCATGAAACTCAAGATTTTAAAGGATTAGGACCATAAAAGGATAAAACCTAGTACCTTAGGCTTGAGTAGATTGGACGAGATAGGGATATCATTCCATCATGTCCAACTCCACTTCCCACGTGTCACTCTCCACGTCTTGGTTCCTCAAAAGAACCTTAACTGAAGCTACATCCTTGTTGCAAAGCCGCTTCACTTGCCTATCCAAAATCTCGACCGACACCTCTTCATAGGTCAAATTCTCCTCAACCGTCATATCCTTCAAAGGTGTAATCGCCTTAGGATCACCAACCAACTTCCTCAACATAGACACATGGAATATTGGATGAATGGAGCTCATGTCCAAAGGAAAATCCAACCTATAAGCCACATTGCCAATCTGCTCCACAATCTCATAAGGTCCGACATATCGTGGGCTCAACTTGCCCTTTTTGCCAAAACGCATGATGCCTTTCATGGGGGACACTTTCACATAC
This sequence comes from Solanum aculeatissimum, assembly GCA_038996855.1. Classification (NCBI taxonomy): domain Eukaryota; kingdom Viridiplantae; phylum Streptophyta; class Magnoliopsida; order Solanales; family Solanaceae; genus Solanum; species Solanum aculeatissimum. Next base: position 17,367 of record JBCEWC010005052.1, on the reverse strand, counting down.
ACCCAATGACCAACATGAAATTCAAGATCCCTCTTCCTAACATCCGAATAAGACTTTTGTTGACTTTGAGCCATCTTCAATCGCTCCCTAATAAACTTCACTTTTCAATGGCCTCAACAACCAAATCCGGGCCTAACAAGGTTGCCTCCCCTAATTCAAACCAATCAACCGGAGATCTAAATCTCCTACCATACAAAGTTTCAAATAGAGCCATACCAATGCTAGCATGGAAACTATTGTTGTAGGCAAACTCAATGAGCGGTAGATAATCATCCCAATTTTCTTTGAATTCCAACACACAATCCCTTAAAATGTCTTCCATGGTTTGAATTGTCCTTTCGTCTTGCCCATCGGTTTGAGGATGAAATGTGGTGCTCAACTTGATCATAGTACATAGTCCATTTTGAAAAGACTTCCAAAATTGAGAAGTGAATTGAGTACCACAATCCGACATGACAGACCTCGGTATACAATGCAATCTCACCAACTCCCAAATATATACCTTATACCTTAGCATACTCCTCAGCACTATAGGTAGTCTTAATAGGTAAAAAGTGAGCCAACTTAGTCATCCTATCAACCACAACCCATATAGAATCGAATTGTCTCCAAGTATGAGGTGGCCCAACCACAAAATCCATGTTCACATCTTTCCACTACCAAGTAGGAATTTCAATATCTTGAGTCAAACCACCGGGTCTTTGATGTACCACTTTCACTTGTTGACAATTAGGACATTCCGACACAAACTTGGCTATATCCCTCTTCATACCATGCAACCAATACAACTCTCTCAAATCTCGGTGCATTTTGGTAGATCCCGGATGAATAGAATATTAAGAATTATGAGCCTCTTTCATGATAATCTCGCTTAGGCCATCAACATCAGGAACACACAAATGGTCTTGGTACCGTAGCACACCATCTCCCCCTTGGGAGAAGACCTCAATCTTTCCTTCAGAAATCAATTTCTTCAATTCAACTAAGGAGGGATCTAAGTCTTGTTTTGTCTTAACATCAACTACCAAGGAAGACTCGGATCCACCTTGAACAAAAATTTCACCATTGTCGGATTCGGCCAACCTCACATCCAACCTAGCCAAATTATGCACATCTTTCACTATCTCCTTCTTCCCCTCTTCCACATGGGTCACACTTCCCATAGAGAGCCTACTAAGGGCATCTGCCACAATACTAGCTTTGCAAGGGTGATAAAGGACACTCATATCATAGTCCTTGAGAAGTTCCAACCATCTCCTTTGACTCAAATTGAGGTCTCTTTGGGTTAACACATATTGCAAATTGTTGTGATTGATGAAGACATCCACATGCACCCCATAAAAATAATGTCGCCAAATTTTCAAAGCAAACACCATCACCGCCAACTCAAGATCATGGATTAGATAATTTTGTTCATGCACCTTCAATTGTCGGGATGCAAAGGCTATCACCTTACCATGGTGCATAAGCACACAACCCAAACCAATACTCGACGCATCACAATATACTACAAACCCATCTAACCCATTTGGCAAATTCAAAATTGGAGCCGATATAAGTCGGTCCTTCAATGTTTGGAAACTCTTCTCACATTCATTTGACCACAAAAATTTGGCGTTCTTTTTAGTCAAATTAGTCAATGGAGATTCTACAGAGGAAAACCCTTCAACAAACCTTCTATAATAATCGGTTAAACCAAGAAAGCTTCGAATATCCGAAGTAGTCAATGGTCTAGGCCAATCCTTCACTGCTTCGATTTTCTTAGGAGCAACCTTGATGCCATCACCGAACATCACATGACCAAGGAAACAAACTTCTCCCAACCAAAACTCACACTTGCTAAACTTGGCATACAATTGTTTTTTCCTCAATATTTGAAGCACCAATCTCAAGTGACCCTTATGCTCTTTCTCACTACGGGAGTAAATCAAGATATCGCCAATGAAAACCATCACAAAATTATCAAGAAATAGTTTAAACACTCAATTCATAAGTTCCATAAACACCACTGGAGCATTAGTCAACCCAAACGATATCACCACAAATTCAAAGTAACCATAACGAGTCTGAAAGGATATCTTGGGAATGTCACACTCCCTCCCCTTCAATTGTTGATAGCCCGAACGAAGATCTAGTTTGGAGAAGTGAGTAGCTCCTTGAAGTTGGTCGAACAAATTATCAATTCTAGGCAATGGGTACTTATTCTTAACAGTCACCTTGTTCAATTACCAATAAACAATGCACATTCGGATTGAACCATCCTTCTTCCTCACAAACAACACGGGAGCACCCCAAGGTGAGATACTCGTCCTAATATAATCCTTTTCTAGAAAATCTTTCAATTGATCTTTCAATTCCTTCAACTCCGCCGGGGTCATACAATAAGGAAGGATAGAAATAGGTTGAGTATCCGAAAGGAGATCTATGCCAAAATTTATTTCTCTACCGAGAGGAATACCGAGTCCTCGAGAAGACATCGAGAAACTCATTAATCACCAAAACCGATTCAAGCTTAGGTGACTCACCCTCCACATCTCTAACCCGCACAATATGATAAACACACCTCTTATAAATTATCTTTCGGGCTTTGAGGTAGGAAATAAACCGACCCTTAACCACGGAATCACTACCCTTCCACTCTAATACGGGTTCATTAGAAACTTAAAATTTAACTTGCCTAGTCCTACAATAAACCAAGGCATACGATGCATGCAATCAATCCATCGCAAGGATAATATCAAAATCATACATTTCAAGTTCTACAAGGTCACCGGGGAATACTTTATGCAACACAGAGATAGGACAACCTTGATACACTTTCTGGGAAACAATAGACTCACCTACGGGAGTATACACCGAATAAGGTTCCCTTAGAGTTTCAGGACTCAAACCAAATTTAATAGCCAACAGAGGAGTCACAAAAGATAATATACACCTGCATCAAGTAAAGCATAAGCATCAAAATCAAAGATTTTTAACATACCAGTCACGACGTCCGGAGCTTCCTCCACCTCTTGGCGGGCATGAAGAGCATAAAACTTGTTGTTCCTAAGAGCACCACCAACCAGATGCTTTGGTTGCCCTTGATCACCGGGAGTCGCTTAATCCTTTTTCAAATTCTTTGGGAAATTAGAGATCTTGTGTTCCAGACTGCCACACCCATAGCAAGCACCCTAACCCTCCTACTTTCACCCATGTGACTACAACCACATTGACCACAACGAGGAAATTGGGGACCACCCCAACCTTCTGACTTAGGAGGAGGCACTCTTGGATTAGCAACCCTCATATTTGAACATTGGCCTTGTTGAAATCGGCCAAACCCACTACCACTCTCAGAGTTGGAGAACCCACCCTCAAGTCGGACACTCTTAGCTTCACTCACCCTCCTTTTTAAACTTTTCACCCTCAATTTGCTTGGCATAAGTCATGAGCCTTAAGATGTCCATATCTCGAATAAGCATAGCCGTACGACACTCTTTCAAAACCAAACCAGAGACGCCAAAGATAAACTTGTGCATTCTTGCACGGGGGTCAGATACAAGCATGGGAGGATATTTGGAGAGCTTAGTAAATTTGAGAGCATAATCCCTTACAGTCATACCACCCTATTGAAGATTGATGAACTCGATCATTTTAGTCTCTCTAAGCTCAAGAGGAAAGAACCGATCAAGAAAGACCATTTTGAACTCTTCCCACCCAACCTTGACATCAACCATCCTCTCAACTAGTCATTGGTTATACCACACTTGGGCCACATCTTTCAATTGATATGCAACCAACTCGACTTTCTCTTCCGAAATCAACCCCCATTATGGTCAACACCTTAGTGAGTTCATCAATGAACTCTTGAGCATCCTCGTTCACTTTTGAGCCAAAGAACTCCGGAGGGTTCTTCCGAGTGAAATCCCTCACCCTAGAGGCTGTAGTACCAACAGTCACGGGATTAACTGGTCGGGCTTGGTTAGCCACTGCTTGGGTCCATATGGATACCATATTTCTAAACTCTACATGAGATACTTGCTCGTCTACCGATGCCCGAGGGTCTTATTCGTCAAATTCTAGAGCTTGACGGGGGAAGGGAGCTCTTCTGGGAGGCATGTTCTGAAAGACCGACAAGAATACCAAAAGTTTAGGAAATTTTATCGTAACAACTAACAGCATGACATAAGGAAACAATGATATGAGATAAATTCCTAAAATGTCATCATAGCTTCCAGTTTATCGGTATGGCGTGCATCACACCCATGAACAAGACTCTAATCGACACGGCATGTTGGACTCCAAGGATCATTTACAAACCTAGGGCTCTGATACCATCTTTGTCATGACCCAGAGATGGGGCCTAGATGTGACAATATGGCGAAGGAGAACCCGAAAGTTCTTGATAGAATCATTACTCACATCATCAGTTTAGAAGAGCGAAAAAGTAAACACATAACACATAGTTCTAAGGAAAATGAGGCTTTGAACTCAAGCTATGGGGATGTTACCGGGAATTGAATGAGCATAAATCACATAGCACATAACAAATATTTCTAAAGGGCGGATAAGTAGGACTCAAGCTATGGGGGCATACGGGGTTAGGGGACTTTCCACATAAGCACATTCCCAATATTCACAACCCATAAGCATAAGCATAATCGGAACATCATTTCCATAAACAAATCCCAATAGTCATAATATCCCATTAAAACATAATACAACGTGCAAGAGTTTAGTGTGTCCAACATAGCCTCTATATAAGATAGAGCAGGGCCTCAACATAGTTTGGGGATCACCCTCAATACATAAAGTAAAGAAATAAACAATACAAGGAAGATAGAAAGTAGTTATTGCCCTTGAACAAAAGGGCTCACCATAAGCAAATAGCTTCAAAAATGTCACTCGTCGTCCAATGGAAGATAGAAGTCATCACCGGTCCCTACATAGTTAGAACATGTAGATAAAGAGTACGGGTTAGCACAAAATATGTATCAAGTATGTGAGCATGCAATGTATATGATAATATAGTATGACCAACGAGATGACAAGGGGACAAGTGATACGAAAGAAATGCACTAAGCCAAAAAAGGAGTATATCATAACATTATGCCATGCCATGATGCATGAAATGCAACCTAAGATCATATCATAGCGGAGATGTGACCTCAACCGATATCGGGGGAGACCCGAGTGAGCTACTACTTGGATCTGAACTGCTTGTCAGGCATATACCTAGTCAACCCTTCAACAAGGGGATACATAACAAGTCAATCCCATCTAGGGAGATATCCTATGTTTGGGCATGGTTTGAAGAAAAGGAATATGGACCCTTAGAGACAGTCCACCTTGACTCCAATCCCTCGGTACTAAGACTCATCCCACGGAAATACATACATACATATATATATCTATGCAAGCTTTTCAAAATGTAGAGTTGACATTCTTTTCAAAACCATGCATCATTAGACAAACCAAAACATGATCAAATCCATATCCATACTTAGGCTAAAAGCCAACAAGAATTTCCATAATCATTTTCATATCAATGCAATAAGAGTAGCTCATCTACATAGCTTATCATATCAAGCCTTCATAACATATCAAAGTGGTGCAAGCACCCATAATGCTCAAAGAGCCATAACAAGAGACTATGTAATCTCATACCTTAACATATCATATCATAGCAAGAGGACCATGGCCTTAACAAGAGTTTCATCATAACCATTCTTCAATGTATATGCCATGAATGAGAAATCAAGTGCACGGGTAATGGAGGATTTAAACCTTAACCATAACTCAATAGTTAATTCAACATAATTCATGATAAAATCCCAATTCAAAACATAATGCAAATTTACCCATGCATATTAAACCATTACAGGGACATGCATATTGATCCTTCAAGAATTTCTATGCATTCATAAAGTTCAAACTTAAATCATCATTAAATCACCTAATTTCTACAACCCACAACTCAATGCAATGAAATACATCAAAATTTAAGGAACCCGTAATTAAATAAAACATAAATTCATAATTTAAAGAGGAGGGTTCTTGGGTCTTCATGGATGAAAGGTTATCCATGAATCAAACCATATACCTAGAAATTAGTCAAGAGAATTGGATGGTTTGGCAATAAAGATGATTTTCCCCAAATTTATTCAAGATTCCATCAATGGAGGTCAAGAGGATTGAGAGAATTTTGGTGAGGATTGAAGAGTGTTAGAATGGATGAAAGGGGATTAGGGTTTGATTTGGGGGTGTTAGGGGACCTTAGAAAGGCTAAAAAGGGATAGAATCTAATTAAATTATGAATTAACCATTAATTAAATGGACTAGATCACAGAGGACAGGCTTCACGAAAGGCTTCCAGTGGCCGTCTACAGGTTCACGGTTCGTGAACCTTCCCGTGAGACTTCACTTGGTCTCGGCTTCATTTTGAACTCTCGGGAGATTTTCTGGACCAACTCACGAGGGGCCTCATGGACCGTTTAGCTGTACACGGATCGTGTACTTGTACGTGGAGAATCCCTTTGTCCGGAGTCCAACCTCGAACCTTGGCAACTCTCTGGATCAACTCACGGGACCCCTTCACGGGTCGTGAAGGGCCTTACGGATGGTGAAGTGGTCTGTAGGACTACACTTGGTCCATGGCTTGGCCCCCAATCCCCGGGAGCATATTGGACTAACCCACAAACACTACCATGGGTCGTGGACCACCAAACGGTCTGTGGTGCCACCCTTAGACCCTATTCTGGAACCCATTTCCAGCATACTTCCAATTACGGGCAGTCTCACTACAAGTGCTGTAACTTTCACATAAAAACTCCGAATTGAGTGAAACTAATTGAATTGCAAATATAACTCAAATAGATTTTATTTGGTATATAGTAGCCCGCACAGTTCATCCCGTACCAAACGATATGTCCTCTCAAAGTCAGTGCTACCTAAACGACCTTACAACCTTCCACCAAAATGATTCCCTTGAATCCGGCCACTTAAATACAACCCATGGCTACCAAAATTCAACCATGACCAGTTCCACACTAACCTTGATCATTCAATATGAAGTTTGAAAATATTTGGATCATTACATACTACCATAGGTTTCTCTTTACTTTTTCTTCTTTTTCTTTGGGATACTGCAAGTTCATGCTTCACCATACTTTACACTTCTATTATCTTCATATGGAACCCAGGTATGTAACTCAACTTTATTCAAATTGGGTGTTATTATGAAATTTGACTTGTAGGGTAACATTATGTTCTAGAATCTTGTTAGCTTTTTCTATTTCTGGGTGAAGTCAGAGTAACCCATATATATTGTTGAGTGACGTAGACCTTCCTGATGATGGATTGGGTGATATCATTCCTTTGAGAAAATTGTCACTCAACCAAAATCATACTAATGCTTTGGTAGACAGTTGGACATATAGGTTGAGTCTTGAATCTTGTCTAATTAGTTGTTGTGAGGTTGGAAAAGGACTGATAACATGGGGATATCTGAGTCTCTAATTTGAGTTCTAGGTAGTTGTTTTGACCACCAAGGATGACTCGGTGATGAGCTTGGTCACTGCTGAATTCATTCGGTGTTTCACCAATTAATTTCAGGAATCGCTAAAGGGCATAACTTTTCTTGTTGGCTTACTGTAAAGTTCGGTGATGGTCACTTCTGACTGCCCATTGAGTTCAGCAATACCCTGGTCTTGTTTGGCTGTCTAAAGAACCTTAATCGCCTAATAATTTCTTTGATCCATGGTATTAAATAGATGTATAATGTAGGTGCTTAACTATTCTTAGCAGGCCTTATGGAAGCAAGGACTTCATAAATAAGGGGTGGAAGAAAATGGGCAACCTTTTCCCTATACGTTTTGGCCCCTTTGGGCCCATTATGTTAAAAAAAGAATCCACATCCTTAGGCCATCTAGAAACGAGATCTCTATGGCCAACTTAAGGCAAAATATCAGCCCTTACCTATATACGAACGTTATGGGTAATGTTTTCAAGAACAAGCATGAGGCCATGGATAATCCTCATATAGAAACAACTGAGAAGGCTAGAGATAAAACTTTTCCCGACCAATTTGAGGCCAGTAGGGAAAAGAACAAAGAAAGCACAAAAATAAAGTTTTGTAGGTTATAACGAGCATTTCCTACAACAGTTCTAGAAGGTTCGTGATAACCCAACAATGTCGAGCACCCTTCAGTCCCAACTTTAGTACATCATGAAGTATATTAGGGGGATTCTATAACTCACTCTTCCATTTTTTGAATGTTGATTTTAATTATTCCTCATTGAGGTCAGTGTTTCTTTTGTATGGAGGGGGGGAGGGGTGAGTTAGTTTTTATTAGATTCGTGTTGCATGTTGAGTTGGGCATTGGTAGTGCTAATGGTTGAAGTGTAATTAATCCCCTATATTTTGGTTTGTAAATTATTTTAATTTGGGTTGTAATAGTGTACTATTTGTTTTGCTATTTTAATTTTCCTTTTTTTAGTTGAATGGATGAATGATTGCGAATGATATCCTTGATTTTTGCCAAATCCTGTGCATATATGAAAAGAAATTCTAGTGCAAATATCGTGTCTCTATTTGTTAGCAATTTGAGCATTAATGATCCATATCTTTGATTCGGATGGTACCATGGACGAGGAGTATGTTCTCACTCACTAATCAGTCCCCTTCTTGGTAAATCAGTCCTTGTATAGATTTGATGCATTTTGAGTTGACTTTGTGAGCGATTGAGTTTGAATATGCGATGATAAAAAATATTAAGTGTATTGTCATTGCATAAATGCAAATCCATTGTGCCAATGTGGGATTAGAAATTTTCTTGGAAGGCGTGTTTTGCAACATCTAGAACTTTCTCAGTTTGGCTTGAGCAGTGACTTGGTTGATTCCGGATTTGGAAAGGGCCTTGGGCTTTCTTTGGTTCCGTCGAGTCCATCTTTACCATATTGACATCCATTGACAATGAATTGAGTCCATAGTGAAGTCCTTTGAGCCTGCATCCTTTCTTTGGCAACAATGTAGCCTTGACTTGTATTTGTGAAAGACAATTCCTTCTTGTTCTTTACCAATCCCTCTTTGATCTTGAAATGAGAAAAGTGATGGCCAAAGGCCAAAATTGGGGGTGTTAGTAGAAAGAGAGGGTATCTTCCATTAAAAATTTGAGGAAAGACAAAAGAAAAAGAAATAAAAGGGAGGAGTCCTAGTATTGATGAAAGTAAGAAAAAAGTTGAAAAAACTATAAAAAAAATGGGAAAAGAAAAGAATTGCTTGAAAAAAGGACCCTCTGAATGTTTGAAAAAAAAATAGAGTGCAAAAAGGGGTGAAACTTAGGCTGATAAATCAAAAACAAA
>JBCEWC010005051.1:0-25795 GCA_038996855.1 Solanum aculeatissimum | reverse complement strand
TTAGGGGAGTTAGGAGACCTTAGAAAGCCTAAAAGAGGCATAGGATCTAATTAAATTACGAATTAACCATTAATAAATTGGACTAGACCACTAAAACAAAGCCTCACAGAACCCCCCCCCCTCGGGGGTCGTGTACTGGATCAAGGACCATGGGCCTTTCCGTGAGACCAGACTTGGTCCTGAGCCCAGCCCTGCACCATAGACCACCTTCTGGACCAACCCACGAGACCCTTCACGAACCGTGAAGGGTCACACGGATCGTGAAGTGGTCTGTGGGACCACACTTAGTCCATGTCTTGGCCCCCAACCCCAAGGAGCACACTGGACAAACCCACGAATATCATCACAGACCGTGGACCACCAAACGGTTCGTGGTCCCACCCTTAGACCCCATTCCGAAACTCTTTTCCAGCATACTTCCAATTATGGGCAGTCTCACTGTAACGGCCATAACTTTCCCATCTGAACTCCGAATTGAGTGAAACCAATTGCATTGTGAATATAACTCAAAGAGATTTGATTTGATATATAGTATCCTATACAGTTAATCTTGTACCAAAATATATGGCTTTTCAAAGTTCACTACCCAACTGGCATTATAACTCCACCAAAATAATCCTTTTGAATTCGGCCACTTAAATGCAGCCCATGGCTACCATAATTCAACCATGACAAGCTCAACACTAACCCAAACCAACTGTTACGAAGTTCAAAATTTTTTGGATCATTATAGTGGCCTATAGGTTGGACTTTCCATCAAAAATGGCTACCGTTCACCCGGTATTTTATGTGCCCATGTTGAGGAAGTTAGTTGATGATTCAAGCTCTGTTGTTCTTTGGAAGGTGTTAAAGTTAAGGAAAACTTAACTTATGAAGAAGTCCTAGTTGAGATTTTTGACCAACAAGTGAAGAGGCTTCATAACAAAGACGTAGTATCGATTAAACTCCTTAGGTGAAACTAACATGTTTAGACTGCTACATGGAAAGTAAAATTGGATATGATTCGATGATACCCTTATCTATTTCATTCTACTCAAGCCTAAGGTAATAGGTTCTTCATGCTCTAAGGGACTAAATTCTTTCATTTTCTTCATTTTCATGTCATAAAATGCATACATGCTTATGGAACTAGTTTTAAATGATTTTTTTGCAAAGGTTTGAAGATTTTGTGATTTTATGTTAGAATTGCATTTGCACACTGATATTGGGTTGTTGATGTTCATTTTGCTTTATTTAAGTAAATTCTTGTCTCATTCGAGAACAAATGATCCCATGGGGTAGATGTTGTAAGGATCTGAACTTCATAGGACTTAACCAAGGCACGAAAATATATTTTTGGAGGGTTTTGGGCTAGGGAACCCACCAAAGAATCCTCCACAGATTGTGATACCCACCACTGTCCATGATCATGTGGAAGGGGCCCTTAGGAATTTTCTATGTTGCGATAGAGGTGTGAATCACCACAAATCATACCATGGCTTTTGATGCACACCACTAACCGTGAGATGTCTCATGGAGTGCATCCTCCACTTGGCCTCCTTATGTTTCCCAAGTGCACACACCATGAACCCCATCACGGCCAGTGGTGGTGGCCATGCAATGCATTTCTCCCAAGTTTATGTCATATTTGTGTGAGAGTATTTTGGTCCTTTCCCTAATTTCTAACACTTATGTGAAATTCTTTAGACTATCATGTCATACCATTGAGTTACAAACCTATTCTAATCATTTTCAATCACTTATAACACTTAGCCTCACAATCACTATTCCAAAAATACTCTCAAATCACCTATCAAGCTCAAGCCAAGGTTTCCATTAAAGGACCTCAAGTTCAAGATCAATTCCTTTTCAAATCATTAAATTAAGTATTTAAGGTATGCGGATTTGATTCATGGGTCCTTTTAACCCATGAAGCCAAAATAATTTCACCTTTTCTTCTCTAAATTCAAATCATGAATTTTACGGATTTTCATGCATGAACTTCAAATGACTAAACTACTCTATAATGATGTTATTATGCTTATATATGAATGTTTCATCTCCAATAACATGAAATTATATGGGTTTACATGAACTTCATGATCCTACTTCTTCAAGTTTATTGAATTTATGTACTCTATGTATAGGTATTCTCAATTGGTGGTCAAATGATCTTAAAACATTGAAATGAGTTTTAATCTACTTCCATTGCATGATTTTAAGACTACATTTATTGAACCCATACTCATGTATCAAGTTTATACAAGTATGACTATGTTATGGAAAGTTTTCAAGTATGAATATGATTATGCAAGTGCAAGCTCTCAAGTATAAATGTGATTGTGATATGAGTATGATCAATCAAGGTTGTGATTAAACCACCATGTACAAATTACCGTGTATTGATGAGGATGGGTATAACCTTCCCTTTACATAGGTTATGAATGAGCTAATTCTATGCATGCAAGTATGATTTTGAACTATGATCAAGTTAAACAACTTGAGTATACTTTGATTTCATGGCATGTATCTATATATTCCATGGGACTTCACTTAGCACTAAATGAGACTTGAGGTAAGGGACTATCCCCAAGGGTCCTTATATAAAGCCTGTTTGTTTCATAACTACTTACCACCATAAGTTCATATTTGCCAATATGGCCTAGCTAGTGGATCCACATATAACGTTATGATTCATGAACCACTAAGTGGAGTAGAATTTTACCTTGGCAAGTAGACTCCTCCTTCTCCGGTGTGGAGAAAATATTGATATTCCATGTTATAGTTCGCATGGTCTTATTGTCAGTTATGATTATTTCCTACATATGTATGACTATTTTACTCATATACAGTCATGCCATCTCACATATTACTTTCATAATTCCTTATCATGCCTCATTACGATTTTTTATGTCCCGTACACACTATGCTATCATGTGCTTTTATGGTCCTTCACCTACATACTTATTACATTTCACATACTAACACATATTTTGCCTATATGATTTCACCATATAGGGATAGGTGGCTATGCTCCTCATCCCCGTGGCTAGATACAGGTTGCTTGGTCATCCAGATTGGGTGAGTCCTTCTGCTTCTGGGACGGATCCTACCAACTCCTAGCTTTTGTGTTATGCTAGTTGAGACTGCCTTTATTTTCATTTAAGGGTGAGCTTGGGACATGCCTGAGCCCCTGTCCAGTTCATGATTTAGAGGCATGGTTGGATATGATATATTACTTTTGATTAGTATTTGTTTATGACTCTTATGCTTCAGTTACCAAGATGTTTAGCTGTTGCTTATGTATTCTTCTTCATTACGTACCTTGTATACTATGATATGATAAGAAAGCTAGTTTGGGGTTCCTTTGGGGATCTCATTCGTTGTGTTATACCCAGGGTTTATCTTGGGATGTGACATATCTATAGGCAAAAGGTGTTCCAATGATATATATTAGGGTGATAAATGACATATATGGTAGAGCCAAATCTCAAGTAAGAATGATGGGAGGAGACTCAAAGTATTGTCCTGTTGAGATGAGACTTTATCAAGAATATGTGTTGAGTCTTTTTCTTTTTGCCTTAATGATGGATGAACTGACAGAGTCTATTTAGGAGGAGATTCTATGGTGTATGCTATTTGCGGATGATGCAGTACTGATTGATGAGACTTTGAACAAAGTTAATGATAGGTTGGAGGTTTAGATACATACTCTGGACTCTAAAGAGTTCAAATTGAGCATGACCAAAATAAAATATTTAAAGTGCAAATCTAGTGTTGCGAGGGATAAAGAAGACATCAAAGTGAGGCTTGACATTGAATCTATTCTCAAGAGAAAAAGCTTTAAATATATTGGGTCCATTATCCAAAGTAATGGTGATATCGATGATGATGTAACACATCATATTTGGGCAACAGTATGAAATGAAGGCTTGCCTATGGAGTATTGTGTGACAAGAATATACCACCTAAACTTAAAGGTAAGTTTTTACAGAAGGGTAATTAAATCTTCTTTACTATATGGGGTGGAATATTGGACAGTCAAAAACTCGCATACTCAAAAGATATATATTGCGGATATAAGGATGTTGAGATAGATGTGTAGACATACCAGGTGTTGTAAGATTAGGAATGAGGTCATTCGGGAGAAAGTAGGGTCACCTTTGTGGTAGACAAGATGAGAGAAATGAGATTGAGATTGTTTGGACATGTGTTGAGTAGGAGTATCGACACTCCTATTAGGAGGTGCGAGAGGTTGGATTTAGAGATTACGTGAGGGGTAGAGGTAGATCAAAAAAGTATTGGGAGGGAGGGGGGAGGAAAGGTTATTAGACAGGATATAGTACATCTTCATATCACCAAAGACATGACCTTCTTGTAATTGTTGTTGTTTTTTTTATTGTTATTGTTATTTTATTCTTATTATTATTGTTATTGTTGTTATTGTTATTGTTATTATTAATGTTATTGTTTTTATTGTTATTATAATTGTTGTTATTGTTGTTGTTGTTGTTGTTGTTATTGTTGTTGTTGTAGTAGTATTTGCTGTTGTTATTATTATTATTATTGCTATTGTTATTGCTATTATTGTTGCTGCTGAAAAGATATCATTATTATTATTATAGCTGAAAAGATAAATCTATGAATCTGTAAGAGCTCAGTTAGAACTCTATAATCGTGGATTTATGGGTTTAGTTAAACTAATGGTTTTTTTCATAGATGCCTAATATTTTTAATTTTTTAATTCAAAATTTCTATTATATTATTTATTATTTTTGTGCTAAAATTATCAAGTGGCTTTACGATAGCTTCTCATTTGGTATAACCACATTGCAAACTACTCTCACTTATTATATATATAGTTTTGTGTAAGGTCAAGCAACGCCACAAAAATTAGAAAGAAGGTCTAGACATTAAAATTTGTGTAACTCTACATACAAGATGTGTTTAAAATTTGTTAGGGTCATTGTATGCTACTTTACCTAAACCTTTGCTCATGTCTATATTAAAGGTAACATATTCTCTTAAAGTCATCTTGATATCTCATAAACTCATGAGTGTTCATAAAGAGAACAAGATATTGAAGTCTCATCAACTCTTGGAATGTGCACAACAAAGTCAAGACATCAAATATTGTCTTTTTCAAATTTGTTACCTGATATTTTTAGTGATAAATATACTGCAAGAAAGTCTAAATCATCACACATTCAAGAAACACATTGTTCAAGTCATTCTACATTTGAGAAATATGTCACTAACAATCCTCGAATCACAAATAAAATTAAAAAAGAATAAAATTAAACAAATATATATATTTGTACTTGCACTTGGATAACTAAAATTTTTTTTAACTTTTGTGTTTGCAATTTATGTTTCATACTTGAAAAAATTTATTGCAAACAAATTAACACACCTAGTAAAACTAAATATGTCCTTCATTTCTTCTCTCAAAAATCAGATCTGTAAATTTAAGCCACAAAACCTCAAAGATGAAAGATTCATTTTTAGGGGTACCTAAAAACTCGTCTTTGAGTTTCACCAAGCCTACAATCTGACAAGTTTTGAAGTAGGGGCCCTTTATATACTTCCAAAATTTGTGGAACTCTACTAGACTAATTCAATTTCGATTAGGACCCTAGAGACTACTTTATAATAAATTCTAGCCCATCCCTATATAAATGGTAATATATAATTCTATTGAAAAGTCATATCAAAATCCCATAAACGTCTAAGATATTGATAAAGAAATCAAGATACATTAAACACTATCTTTGTCTAAGCTACCGCCTGACGATTCTAGCATAAAATGATATTTCAAGGATAAACAAAATTGTACCAAGAATAAAATATTATTGTTTCTTGATATTTTATGTGTGGTTGATTTAATATTTTCATACATTTACACCTTGTTTGGATGGTTATTACTCATTGTATGCTTAAATAAATATTTGTTTTGAATGTTATTTAAATTCTATTGTATCATATCGTTTAAATGCATTGTTAGGTAACGATGAAAAGAATCATTTTATGTAACGACCGATTTGGTGTGATAGCGTCGTTACCTTAATATTTTTTCTCATTTTATCTTTATTTATTATTTAATAATTATATTTCATCTTTTATTCTACCCTTTTATAGTGGCTCTACCCATAGTCTAATTTTTTTGTAAGTTTATCATTTAACTCATGCATGTATGATATGTTATCTAATGACAGAAAAATGATACAATCTATCTGAACACTCTATTTATTAAAAATAACAGCATGATATAATACAATACAATCATATATCATATATAAAAGAGAATGTTAGGCCCGCCTACGTTAGCGCATCAGGGACCCTCCAACAGAAACCTCATCTTTTTTGTCGTCGATTAGTTCTCCCTCAGTGCCTTACTATTCATAAGAAATATTGATTGTTGAGAGACTGATTTATGAAAGCCCGGTGAGGCCTCAACTGACAGCCTTGCTTCGTTCTGCGGTGTTTTTCAAGCTAGCACCCCTTTCAACATATCATCTCGCTCAATTAAAAAAAAAGTAGAAAGAGACGCAGTTTTTGATTATCCAGTTCTATATCGAAAACGAGCAGTTGATCCCACGAAAGTGGCACTCTCAAATAATTCTTATTTATTTATTTTTTAAAAAAAATCAATTAAAAAGTTCAATTGAAGTTTAAAAACTCAAAAGACGTCGTTTCTAATTAAATGGTACTTATGTCTGTCACAACCATTCAAAAAAGTCACAACCCTTCAAAAAAGGCACAACCCTTCAAAAAAGGCACAACCTTTCAAAAAAATCACAATCCTTCAAAAAAATCACAACCCTTCAGAAAAGTCATATCCCTTCAAAAAAATTATAACTCTTCGAATTCGAAAAAATCATAACTCTTCGAAAAATTCACAACTCATTCAAAAAGTTACACCCTTTCGAAAAAGTCACAATTCATAACTCTTTGAAAAAGTCACAATATATAACTCTTTGAAGAAGTCACAACTTTTCAAAAAATTCACAACTCCTTGAAAAAGTTACAACCTTTCAAAAAAAGTCTCAATCCTTCAATATGGAAAATTATCTACTTTTAATATAATATAATATAATATAATCAAATAAAATAGTATAAAATATAAAAAAAATATACGAAATTATTTTTTAAGTTGGGGGTATGATAGTAGTCTCTTTAGAAAATTCACAACCCTTTGAAAAGTCACAACCCTTTGGAAAAGTCACAACCATTTGAAAAAGACACAACTCTTCAATAAAGTCACAATTTTTCGAAAAAGTCACAATCCTACAATGTGAAAAATTATCTGCTTGCAATGTAATGCA
Organism: Solanum aculeatissimum; assembly: GCA_038996855.1. NCBI lineage: Eukaryota > Viridiplantae > Streptophyta > Magnoliopsida > Solanales > Solanaceae > Solanum > Solanum aculeatissimum. The sequence goes on along the minus strand of JBCEWC010005051.1, from coordinate 18,491 downwards.
ATGCAATCCAATCCAATGCAATGCAATACAATGCAATGCAATACAATGCAATCCAATGCAATGCAATGCAATCCATTCCAATCCAATGCAATGCAATGCAATGCAATCCAATGCAACCCAATCCAATGCAACCCAATCCAATCCAATACAATACAATGCAATACAATACAATGCAATACAATACAATGCAATACAATACAATGCAATGCAATGCAATACAATGCAATGCAATCTAATCCAATCCAATCCAATGCAATCCAATCCAATCCAATCTAATACAATGCAGTCCAATACAATACAATACAATACAATACAATACAATACAATACAATACAATACAATACAATACAATACAATACAATACAATGCAATACAATACAATACAATGCAATACAATGCAATACAATACAATGCAATACAATGCAATGCAATACAATACAATGCAATGCAATACAATGCAATACAATGCAATGTAATGCAATGCAATGCAATACAATACAATACAATACAATACAATACAATACAATACAATACAATATAATACAATACAATACAATACAATACAATACAATACAATACAATACAATACAATGCAATGCAATGCAATGCAATACAATACAATACAATACAATACAATACAATACAATACAATACAATACAATACAATACAATACAATACAATACAATGCAATGCAATACAATGCAATGCAATGCCAATGCAATGCAATGCAATACAATGCAATGCAATGCAATACAATGCAATGCAACGCAATGCACTGCAATGCAATGCACTGCACTACACTGCAATGCAATGCAATGCAATGTAATCCAATGCAATCCAATGCAATGCAATGCAATCCAATCCAATCTAATATTTTTAAGTTGGGGTTATTATAGTAAACTCTTTAGAAAAGTCACAATTATTCGAAAAAGTCACAACTCTTCGAAAAAGTTACATCCCTTCAAAAAAGTTAAAACCCTTCGAAAAAGTCAAAACCATTCGAAAAAGTTACAACTCTTTGCAAAAGTCAAAACTCCTTCGAAAAGTCACAACCTTTTGAAAAAGTTATAATCCTTCAATGTGAAAAATTATCTGCTTTCAATATAACATAATATAATTAAATAATAAATATAATATATAATATAGAAAATATACTAAATTGATTTTTATGTTAAGGGTATTATAGTAATTTTACATTGAAGTTAGGGGGTTCATACTTTTAATATAGTATATAGACCCTTCGAAAAAGTCATAATCCTTCGAAAAAGTCACAACTCTTCAAAAAAGTTACAACTCTTTGAAAACGTCACATCTCTTCAAAAAAGGCACAACCTTTCAAAAAAATCATAACCCTTTGAAAAAGTCACAACTCATTGAAAAAGCCACATGAAAAAGTCGCAACCTTTCGAAAATGTTACAATCCTTTGATGTGAAAAATTATATGCTTTCAATATAATATAATTAAATAAACATAATGTGAAATATAAAAAATATACTAAATTGATTTGTAAGTTGGGGGTATTTTAGTAATTTAACATTCAAGTTAGAGAGTTCAAACACTATTGAAAAATCAATAATAGGACTTTAGCAATACTATATGAATAAAAGTTCTTGACATAAATTTATAATAGTTAATTTTATATATAGAAAGAACTTAGTGGGTATTTGGATTGACTTTTTTTTTTACTTTTGGCTTTCAAACACTTTTAAAGTTTTGAAAGTGTTTGGGTACACACAAAAAAAAAAAAAATTAAAGCTGAAAAAGTTTTTAAAAAAAAAGTCAAAAGTCAAAAGTAAGGGATTCCCAACTTATGACTTTTGATTTTAGCTTATAAGCCACTTAAAACTGTAGAGAAAATTTATCTATCTATCTATATATATATATATATATATATATATATATATAAATACTTGAGTCGTGCTAGCCACTGTCCTAAGAAACTATTTCAGCAACTTGAAATGTTTCCCCAGGATTAAACAAGTATTTTCTAAATACTTAGAGGATACAGGAATCAACAAAATATAATTACTACAAAATAAGCAAGTCGAAAGGGAAAATTATAATAGTAAGCTAAAATAACAAGAAAATATATTAGGAGAAAGTGTAGTAACTTTCTTTTCTTTTTCACTCTTTCTTACTCTTGTTCTTGCTTGGTTTCAAGAATGAAGCCATATATATAGTAATTGAAGCTTGGGAATTAGGTGGAGTATATGGCTTCATTTTTCTCATGCAAATGGCCATGGAATTTCATGCATATGGCACTGTATATGCCAAGTATATGGCTTTGTATTTGTCATGTATATGGCTTTGATTTTGCCATGCAAAAATGTATGATAACACAAGCTATAAGGAGAAATGTTATCTTGTACATTATAATATTTTTATTTACAAAATATTTTTATATAGTCATAATGACATATGAAAAATAGTTAAAATATTTTTAAAATATCCAACAATCCCCCATATATTTTAAAAATATTTTAAGAACAATAACAAGACTTGCTTAATTTTGCATGATCAAAATGTTATAGATTTGATATCTTTTGGACTATGAACCAAACTTAGATCGATAAAATTTAATTTACATAATTATTGGTGAAATATAAAATTTCTATGAACCAAAAATTCTTTATTGTAAGATTGAAATTCTACCAATCACATTTTAATGCTTATATTTTGTTGTTCAACGCGGTTTTGCACCAATAGGGAATGCGCATGTCTGGTTATTCATGAGAGCTCTAGAGACTAGGCCAAGGTCTCATAGAAGCGGTCTCACTCTACTTCTCATATAGGTGAATTCATCAAGTGTATACTGCTCTAAATACATTATCCTTGAGGATTATGAATTCATTAAGAGTTAATAACTCATCCCTTATAATTAGTAGCAGTTCACTTATAATTAGTAGCAGTTCAAACATTCTCAGTTAGTGTGTTGTGTCAATATCGACTTGTTATTACCCATATGAACCTACTTCATAGGATCTCCGATCACATAGGTTGGGTTACCATCTTTATTGACAAACATGTTAGCCTTAAACCCATCTCTTTCGAGGTTTGGAGAATTAATTTTCTTCCCAGAGGTTTAGTCAGCGAATCGATCAAATTCAGTTCTGACTTCACATAATCAATGAAAATTATTTCATCTTTCAGCAGCTTCTTAACGATATCATGTCTCAATTTCATGTGTTTATTTTTACAATTGTAATATTTATTATTTATGTGTCTACTTTTACAATTGTAATATTTATTCTTCGCAATAGCAATTGCGGCTTGACAATCACAATTTATAGACACAGGAGGCATCACATCCTTTATTAAAGGGATATTTGCTGAGAAATTTCTTAGCCACTCAGCTTTAGAACTAGCTAGTTCCAGAGCTACAAACTCTGACTCCATAGTTGATCTTGCAATGATCGTCTGCCTAGCTGATTTTCATGATATTGCACCACCACCTAAGGTGTACGCATATCCACTAGTGAATTTTGTCTCATCTGAATCAGAGATCCAATTTGCATCACAATACCCTTCTAATGTTGAAGGAAATCCACTATACAACATACCATAATTCATGGTTCCTCTCAAATATTTTATCAGTCTCATTCATGCAGACCAATATTTTTTATTGGGATTATGAGTATATTTGTTCAGTCTACACACAGCATAAGCTATATCAGGTCTAGTAAAATTCACCAAATGCATCAGACTCCCAATAATCTAAGCATATTTAGACTGAGTCACTGGGTCACCTTTATTCTTTTTCAATTGAGAGTTAACATCATAAAGAGTGGTCACAGGTGTCACATCAAAACATTCAAATTTCTTAAGAAGTCTCTCCACATAATGTTCTTGTGACAATAATATACCATCTTCACTCCTTGTAACTTTGATTCCCAAAATCATATTGACTTCACCCACACCTTTCATATCAAAATTAGTAGGCAAAAATAATTTGGTACTCTGCACATTATTTAAACTTGTACCAAATATAAGCATGTCATCAACATATAGACATATTATCACATAATCATTGTCTACTATTTTAGTATAAACACATTTATCCACTTCAACAGAAGAAAAGTCATCTCTCACTAAGACTTGATCAAATTTTTCATGTCATTGCTTAGGAGCTTGTTTAAGACCATAAAGAGATTTAATTAATTTACAAATTTTGTTTTCTTGTCCAGGAACAATACATCCTTCAGGTTGAACCATATAAATTTCTTCTTCCAAATTACCATTTTAAAAAGTCATTTTTACATCCATTTGATATTTAAAAAGCTTATGAATTGATGTCAAGGCAATTAAAATTCTAATAGAAGAAATTCTAGTTACTGGTGCAAATGTATTAAAATAATCAATATTTTATTTTGAAAAAAATTCTTGGCTATTAACCGAGCTTTATATTTATCTATAGATCCATCAGGATTAAGTTTTCTTTTGAAAATCCATTTACAACCAATACGTTGTGCACCAGCAGGTAAATCAGTCAAAATTCATGTCTTATTTTTCATAATTGAATCAATTTCAATTTTTATTGCCTCTTTTCAAAATTTAGCATCAGGAGAAAAAATAGTTTCCGAATAATTTAAAGGTTCATTGTCCATAAGAAAAGTCTGAAAATAATTTCCATAAGAAAAATACTCTTTTCTAGGTCTGTTACTTCTTCTTAGCTCCTTAACATTAGAAATAGATACACTATTTGTTTCAACAGGTGCATGGGAGATTTTATCACTTGGTGGAAAAATATGTTCAAAGAATTCAACATTTTTTGTTTCAATAATAGTATTTCTATCAAGTACATCACTTTTTAAAACAAGAAATCTAGATGCAACACTATGTTCAACATATCCAATAAGCATGCAACCAGCTGTTTTGAAACCTATTTTTCTCTTCTTAGGTTCAGATAAGAGAACTTTAGCAAGACGCCTCATACTTTTAAATATTTCAAATTAGGTCTAGAACTTTTCCACAATTCATAAGGTGTTTTTCCAGTTATTTTATGAGGAATTCTATTTTGTAAGTGACATGTAGCAATATAGTTTCATCCCACAAATTATCAGGTGCATTCGAACTAATTAACATGGAGTTCATCATTTCCTTCAATGTTCTATTTCTCTTTTCAGCTACTCCATTAGATTCGGGTGAGTAAGGCGGAGTTACTTCATGAATAATTCCTTCTTTTTCACAAAAGGTATTTAAAGATAAATATTCTCCACCTCTATTAGATCTAATTCTTTAGATTGTTCTACTAAGTTGATTTTCAACTTCAGTTTTATAAGAAATAAATACATTAAAAGCATCATCTTTGTTTCTAAGCAAATACAACTTAATAAATCTAGAAAAATCATTGATAAATGTTATATAATATCTTTTACCACCTCTAGTCATAGTCTGTTTTAAGTCGCCTTAAATCAGTGTGAATTAAAGACAGTAATTCAGTTTCTCTATTTACTGAAAAACATGATTTTTTAGTAATTTTAGCTTCAACACATATTTCACATTTATTAATATTATTTGAATCTAGACCAGATATCAAACAAAGTGATTGCATATTCTTTATATAAGAGACATTAACATGTCCTAATCTAGCATGTCATAAAGAGATAGATTCAATGATATAAAAAGAAGTAGATATTTTTTCATTCATAATATTGACTATAAAAAGTCCTTGGTTACAATAAGTTTTTCCCAAAAACACATTAGATTTTGTCAATATGACCTTATCAGACTCAAATGATACTTTTACTCTAACTTTACCAAGTAAAACCACAAAAATCAGGTTTGCCCGCATCTCAGGAACATGTAGACATACATAAGGACTAAAGTTTTTCTAGAGGTGAGCTTCAGGAGCACTTTACCCTTACCCATGACTTTAGTAATTCTTGAGTCTCCAAGGTAGACTACTTCGCTATCATCCCCTATTGATTTATATGAAGCAAATGTTTCTCGATGTGCACAAATGTGTCGAGTAGCCCCAAAGTCTACCGTCATTCTTTTATATGTGCTACAATATTCAATTGATAAATCACAGCTGCGATAATTTCATCTCCTTCAGCTAAATTAGCTTTGGGAGGATAACCTTTTTTGTTGCCATTTTTTATTTTCTTCCTACATTGTGCGACATGATGATCTGATTTTCCACAAGTAAAACAAGAGCCTTTCTTTTTCTTAAGAATGGAGTTATAAGGCTTGTAACCTCGAGACTTATTATCATACCTATTGTTATTGTTGTTTTGACCCTGTACTAGATTTTCCTTGAGTGTCAACTCCATTGTTTTGGATGACTCCTTTCTATTGGTGTCTTCAATTAAAATGTGAGTCACCATTTCCTCAAGAGTGAAATTTATCTGCTTATGCTTTAAGTTATTTTTATAGTCATTCCACGATTCAGGTAATTTTTCAATCAACACTCCAACAATAAATTTTTCTGATAAAGTGATTCTCTCGGATTTCAAGTCTTCAAGCAACTTTTGATATTCATTTATTTAAATTTTCATCTCCTTCTCGTTACTCATCTGCCATTGATAAAATCTTCCAACCACAAACTTTTGTTTGGTGGCATCTTCGGCAGTGAACTTTTTAATCAAGGCTTCCCAGATAACTTTTGCTTCTTTGCAGCTACAATATATATCAAATAGCTCGTTAGAAATAGTTTGTAAAGTAGTGTGACGACATACCTTATTGGCATACTTCCATGATTCCAGAATTTTGTTATCAACATGTGCACTAGGTTGTGGATGTAATAACGCATGTGCAACGCCATGAACATCGAGTAGTGAAAAAATACGTTCTTGCCATCTTTTGAAACTTTCATTAGCAAAGATTTCAATATTTGACACATCTGAAAATGGTTTGTCATATGGTCGAACAACTGGGACTAGAGAAACGGGGGTAGTATTGACATTGGTAGAGTCAGAAATTTCCATAGTAGTATTAGTTGTCATAGATTATATGTATATATATATATATATATATATAAATACTTGAGTCGTGCTAGACACTATCCTAAGAAACTATTTCAGCAGCGTGAAATGTTTCTCCAGGATTAAACAAGCCTTTTCTAAATACTTAGACGATACACGAATCAATAAAATATAATTACTACAAAATAAGCAAGTCAAAAGTGGGAATTGTAATAGTAAGCTAAAATAACAAGAAAATATATTAGGAGAAAGTGTAGTAACTTTCTTTTCTTTTTCACTCTTTCTTACTCTTGTTCTTGCTTGGTTTCAAGAATGAAGTCACATATAATAGTTGAAGCTTGACAATTAGGTAGAGTGTATGACTTCATTTTTGCCATGCATTGCCATGGAATTGCCATACATATGACATTGTATATGCCAAGTATATGACTTTGTATTTGCCATGTACATGGCTTTGTATTTGCCATGTATATGACTTTGATTTTTCCATGCAAAAATGTATGGTAACACAAGCTATAAAGAGAAATGTTATCTTGCACATTATAATATTTTTGTTCACAAAAGTTTTTTACATAGTCATCAATGACATATGAAAAATAGTTAAAATATTTTTAAAATATCCAACAAAAAAAAGCTAAAACTTTAGAATATTTTATTAATTTTAATATTATGATATATAAACTTAATTAAATTACTTATGACAGAGCAAAACGGGACTAGTATGATGCATTATAAAACAATATAAAACAATATCTAACAAACATCTAAACAAAGTGTTAAATTTATTGTACGGACGGGAGGTTTCACACGGGACTTTCGACGAAGAAGTAGAGAAATTGAATGTTTAAAATGTGTCCATCAGTAAATCGGAGTACTGCATTATCATAGGCCGACCAACAGAGCAGGTCCGTACGAAAAATTAGGAGCATATGAAACTTATTCAGCAGATGGCAATAAATACAAATTGTGTATCTGTTAAATGTTGAATGGTCACCTTTCCTTTATTGAATAATTCTATTCCACCCACTTCATTTTCTTTTTTCAACGAGTATTAGACAATTTTTTTTTTTAAATGTTACAATAAACTACTCAAAGTTTGTTAAAAATAGTTAGCACGACGATAGGATCCTGCCTTAGCAAAAGCGAAAATCGTTTTCCGTTGTGGTAACAATGTCGAAACAGACGTACAAAGTCGGATTCTTTTTCCGGCGGCAGTTCACTATGGTCGCCGCGGAAGCCCCGGCGGACATTAAGAACATATTCAATCGTTATTCAGACGACAGCGGAGTTATGAGCGTCGAGATGCTTCATCGTTTCTTAATTGAGATTCAGAAGGAGAAAAATGCGAGCTTAGAGAACGCTGAGGCCATTATCAATGACCACGGCGATCCAAGAGGCCTCCAGCTCGATAACTTATTCAAGTGTCTCTTTTCTGATATTAATCCTCCTCTTGATCCTAAACTCGGGGTACTAATTCTAATTTCATGAACAATATTAGTGAGTTTCTTTACAAATACTCTTATTTTCAATCAAATAGTTTAATTTGACTTTGTGATCAACCAATTCCTTTCCACTTGCTATATAAAAATTGATTTATACAAGGGAAAACATTTCCTCCATACCTTTCTCATTTTATTTAGATATTCTGACACCACTCTATTTGGATACAACTCATGATGCCTCTTTGGATTGCAGATTCACCATGATATGACTGCACCTCTGTCTCATTACTACATATACACAGGCCATAATTCATATCTAACTGGGAATCAACTGAGTAGTGATTGCAGTGATGTCCCCATAATACAAGCTCTTCAGAGAAGTGTCAGAGTAATTGAATTGGATATTTGGCCAAATTCAGACAAAGATGATATAGATGTTCTGCATGGAAGGTGTGTAATGTCGTAGTTTTTTCTATCATCCGTGACAAATCAAGAGCTAGACTCTGAAATTTTGAAGATCCTTTTCTTTCATTTGTACTAAAATGAGCTGAAACTTCGTAAATAAGCGTATAATGCTTTTGAGCTTCATTTACATGCGTACCTTTACTTATATTAGACATGCTATGCATTTCTACATGTATACTAAGCATTTAACCAAGAATGCTAACTGATTTAGACCAAGAGTGTAAGACTATAGCTGGCAAGAAAATGGACAAGTTCTACTTACTAAATCCATATTTGGCAGGAAAGTGGATAGGTTCTACTTACTAAATCCATATTATGAGTGTGCTTAGCTTTTGGAAGGTTGCTGTAATTGTTTTGTGCAGTTGTGCTTTAGGTGTCTTTTTGCTTTTGTCAATGAGCTTCTTTTTCCTTTAAACCAGTGGGAGGAAATTTGCATTTTAAGAGTTCATACAACACATCACAACATCTCCAGATTGTTCTATTACTAAGGTACTAAATTTTACCATAAAATAATTAGATGAAGTTTGAGGAAATCATTTCAGGTGGGCAGTGTTAAGATTTAATTAATTAAAATAAAAGTGTGTCCCTTTCTAAATATAGTTTAAACTTTTAGATGAGGCGGTTCACATGATTTAATGAACTGATAGTGCCTAAAGGACCATGTTGTTGGCACCATTTTATAGCATGCCACGTCTGAGGAAAAAGGGACCTGCAATTGTTTTATGAAACCAAGCGACCAAACTGAACCTGTTGGACTTAAGTTGAACAAACATCCAGCAGTCAGTAGTAGATATTACTGTTTAATAGAAAAGTCAGGGACACAATGGCCATGGAGATACTCGTTGAACAGATTATGACAACAAAAAATTTATATCATGTTTATACCTGAGTTAAATGGTGAAAGCAATCTAATGGGGATCATATTTGATCTATGTGAGAAAAAAAATATGTTTATTGATTTTCTGCTTGCATGGTGGATGGTCGGCATCGTCTTGCATCCTCACCCATATAAGGCAGTTGGGAAGGCTAAAAAGGGGCTCCTATGTTAACAAGAAGGCAAGAAGAGATTGGGGCTGTAGATGGTGGTGAAGCAAAGTGTAAATAGAAGCATTTCATTTTTGTCACATGACGCAATCCAAATGCAGCAATTACGGGATGATCCCGTATGCATTCCCATCTCAGTAATAGCTCGAGGATGTCTTGATGATTATTACTGCAGAAGAGTTTAACTATAAAGCAGTTAGCACAAATGTCAAAAGGAAATTATTCAAAATTACATGCAGGATCCTAAGGTTTCCTAACAACCAGAAAAAATGACAACTTTTTCCTTTTAGGACTTACAAGATAATTAAACTTTTTTTTGAACAGGGCTATAAGATAATTAAACTAAAAGGCTTTCTAACAAGCTGGAATGACCTAAGATGTGAATTTATGATTTTGGGACCAACATGAGCTTTCCCTAATTGTACTGGAGATCAGGTGGAATTATGCTGGCCTTATTTTGGGAAAAGGACATAGCTATTAGTACTGGAGTTGGTAGAGGGTGACATCCGCTGCCTTAATACAGAGAGAAACGGCTATCTCTCTATTCCAGGATTAACATTTTTAGTTCTAAAAAACAACCAAAAGGAAATTTTTATAGTGCTAGGTCAGTCATCACAGCGGAATTCAAGAATAGGCTTATTTTGCCAGAAATATTCAAATTTTAAACCTATAACAGCCCTCTACGATTCAATATAAGAAAGTAATAACTCGCCTTACCTTAATGCTTGAAATTTCTTTAAACTGTACCTTTCTCCTCAAGGTTGAATTCAAAAACTGCAGAAGACTAACTAGAACTTTTCTTTATTTAACACTATATGTTATTCTTAATGAAGTTTTGGGTTTTTTGAACACGTGAATATTCAGATTGAGTTCCTCTTATGGTACTTGTACTTTTTCTTTCTCATTGTAGTTTTGAGTGTTAGTTTTTTCACACAGGACACTGACTGCTCCAGTGGCGCTTGTGAAATGTTTGAGGTCTATCAAGGAGCATGCCTTTTCTGCATCGGAGTATCCTGTTGTAATAACACTTGAAGATCATCTAACGCCAGATCTTCAGGAAAAAGTGGCTGAGGTGTGTATGTGCGTTTTCTGGATAAGATTACTGCCTGTTTTGATCATACTAATGCTTTTCTGGCTACATACTAGATGATCACCCAAACATTTGGAGACATGCTGTTTTCTCCTTCAGAAAGTCTGAAGGAACTTCCTTCTCCAGAGTCACTGAGAAAGCGCATTATGATATCAACTAAGCCACCAAAAGAATACTTACAGTCCAAGGAAGTTAAGGAAAAAGATGACACGAAGAAAGAAGTTGAGGTGCAAAAAATGCATTACCAGTTTTTCAATCCAGTTATTCAACCACTTCTTAACTGAATTCTGTGATTGACCTACCACACAATGTTTTCCAGCAAGATGACGTTGATGAAGGAGAAGATGATGATGAAGATGATGAAGGAGATCCAAAGTCAGAGAAGAAGGCAGCTTCAGAATACAAGCGCCTTATTGCCATTCATGCTGGAAAGGGGAAAGGAGGACTATCTGATTGGCTGAGGGTTGACCCCAATAAAGTAGGACGGCTTAGTCTCAGTGAACCAGAACTTGAAAAAGCTGTAGATACTCACAGAAAAGAAATTATCAGGTATTTTTCTTTATTCATCCATCAATTGAATACAAAGTTCTTCTGTTGTTTGTTATGTTGTTATTTATGTTGGTGGGCTGGTGGATTGATCTATACATGTTATGTGTAGTTAGAACATCTCAACGGAAGTTGAATAACTAACACATTGAATTTACATTTCATTTGCTCCTATTCTATGTCGTTTTTTTCATGAATAAATTAAGATGTCTGAGTTTAACATATCTGATACTTCAACATATTTGGCTGTAGTAGAATTGACTTGCCTTACTGTGTTTGATATAGTGTACAAGTTTCCATGTGCATGCACGTGAAGGTTTCAACAATTTTCTGATACCATGTATATGTAACTTACAACTGTGCATATGCAAAGATAACAACAATCTCATAAGTGGGATCTAGGGAAAGTAAGATGTATGCAACCTTAACCCTACCTATATGGGGTAGAGAGGTTGTTTCTCGATTGGCTCTTGTCAACCCCCTCCTCTTTTATCCGGACATGGAATCAGTAATGTGAATGAGCTCAAAAAAACAAGTGCAATAAACGAATCGTTAGTGTGGCATTTTAATATTCTAAAAATTGCTACATTGACTTGCATGGATACATTGACATTGTTTGTTTTCTGTCCGTTGGAAGACTTAGTGTCAAATTAGAGGTAATTATTGCTGCCTCTAATTCATTGCAACATTACTCCATTTTGGAGTAACTACTTATGTTACAATACCAGTGGTTTTTTTGTCCGTCGGTCGTGCAATTGTGCTCCTGGAAACAACCTCTTACCTCTATGAGGTAGTGGTAAGGTCTGCGTACATTTTTACCCTCCTCAGACCCCACTTGTGTGATTCCACTGGGTATGTTGTTGTTATTTGGTCGTGCAGTTGTGCTATGCACGTTGAAGGCATTTGGTGCTTTCACTTTATATCCCTCATTACTTTGTTTTTTAGCTTATAAATATATAACCTCTAGGCCATTTATTTTCTCTATTTACCACTCCATTATTTTCATATTCATTGCAAGGAAAACTTCTCACCTATAAATAGTGATGGTCTTCCTTTGTTGTGAGGATAGAAGATAATATAGAATGCATAAAAGTTAGTCAAAAAGAGAGTTCTTATTAGTTGAAAGGAGAAATTCTCATTTGTGGAGTTTGAGACTCAACTCTTGTCTAGAGTTGTTGAGTTATACTCTGTGATTAGGTAATTGTATCCTGGAGGGACAAGTCAAGAAGATTACTGCTGGATCGGTGAAAACTTTTGTTGCAAAGGCTTGAATTTCCTTAAAGAGAGCGAGATATCCGTGCTTCAGTGTGAAGAGATTTTATTTTCTTTGTTTTTAATTTTCAATTGTAATTTGTAATTTTATAATTCTCACCAACAAAAGTTAAATGCAATTATGTAGGTTTTAAGAAGTCAAGGTCATATTCAAGCAAATGTGAGTACATTAAGGGATAGGTTGGAAAAGGGAACTCACCAAGTGAAGAAAAGGGCTAATACAACTTATTAATCAAGTTGAGGACAACATTTTCATTAGTGACAAGATCAAGCCTAGGACCAGGGAATTGACCATCCCCAGAGATATCATTTTAATTAATTGTCTAAGCAATTTTCTCATATCATGCATATTTACCAACTATGCATATCCCAAGAGGACATCTTAATTAATTGTCTATATCTCCATGATGGTTCGTTGTAGGTTCACTCAGCAGAACTTGTTGAGAATATACCCAAAGGGCATACGAGTTGACTCGTCCAATTATGACCCTTTTGTTGGGTGGATGCATGGAGCTCAAATGGTAGCATTTAATATGCAGGTTGGGCTTCTTTCTCTGTCCTGTAGAAAGAAAAGTAAATTTGTGTAATCATGAGGTTAATTAGAGAAAGAGTCATTTTTCCTGTGTGATTTCAGCTATCAGAGTTCATCGTTGCTGATATTTTTTACATGAATATTTTCAAACATGCCTTGTGCCCTCTTGAAGATTCCTATTATCTTTATGTAACCGACTTTTTGTTTCTGTGTTAATAGGCGATATTACTATATTAGTCCTTTGTCATGTGATGCACTTTTTTTTTATTGTGTCTTAGAAAGAATGATATGTTTCTCATTTTAGAATACATTTATTTTTCATCTATCATCTATCCCTTAAGGATCGTTTAGTAGAGTGTGTAAAAATAATACGGAATAGAATGTATTATTAATGCTAAGATTGATGTTGTTGGAATAAGTTATGTTGAGATTAGTTACGTTGAAATTATTTTTTATTCACTGTTTGATATGGTGTATTAAGAGTAGATTTGCCTTTAATCATGTTTATGTGTGTATATATTAGTTTTATATGTATGCTGAAAAGCCTATCAAACAAAGGATTAAATAATACTATAACTAACATATGTATTGCTTTCTGTAGAACATCCTACCAAACTCCCCTATGACTTGTTGGAACCCACTTGATGCAATTTTTTTTTGCTTTTTTGACTAATTTTCAAATTTATTATGTTGTTATTTTAAGATGAAAAATTATAGCATATAGCACCCTTTGTATCATTTTCAAATATGCTGGTCTTTTCGGTTTATGTGTTAGTATTTTATAATAATTTCGGGTTAAAATGTAGGATTATTTTATTCATGTTTGGTTGGAGGTATAAGGTAATCCTTCGATTATTTATTTCACTATTTTTGGCTTAGTAATAAGATAAGTTATCCAATATATATGGTGTCATCACTTATCCCATACTAACTTATCCCGGGAATAATTATCCTGGGATAATTTAAAACCACAAAAATTTCAAAAGTTTTATTATGACCTAAATGCTATGACACTATCAAATTGTGCCACTTAAATTGATACGAAGTGAGTAGCAAATATGGTTAAATGTGTGTTAGATTTAAGACTCAAAATCTATAAAACTGACTCTCGAAAACTAAATTGTCTAAAAATTTAGATTAAACTTTATTGTTATTTCTTCTTTTTTTGCATGTTTATCAATTAACATTACTACTTACTGTTGTATGCAAAAGCTAATACCTGAGGATTTTCTATAAAAGTGCAATGTTTTGAATACTAGAATAGTTGATTACTTTGAATCCTAACCACATATCAAAGAAATTGTTAAGTGGAAAAATTTAGTGAAAGAATTAGCATGTCCGTATTTCTTGAGAATTGGAGAGAAGCTACACCCATTAGTATGTGTCCCATTTATTACTTGTGTACTAGAAGCTAAGATTCATATGGAATAGCTTTGTGTGAACGGTTTTGTTTGATTCAGTCATCAGTTATGCTAAGCTAAATGCTATAAATTTGGAACTGAAAACATTTGATTCTTGGTTGATAGTTTCTTTTACTATGGTTGGGAATGGGAATAACCTTCAATTAGACTGCATTCCTTCAGTAATGATCCTTTGGATTACATGAGTTGAAGGGTTTAATTCTAATCTCTAAAACATGAATTTGACCTGACGGGTGTTATTCATTCGTATCCTGTTAGTAACTAATTACCAAAGTTCCAAGGATTTAGGTGCTAAGTAAGTGTCCTGCGACAGGGTTATGGAAGATCACTTTGGTTGATGCATGGTATGTTCAGGGCTAATGGTGGCTGCGGATATGTTAAGAAACCTGATCTACTATTGACAGACGAGGTCTTCGATCCTACAACAAATTTGCCTGTCAAAACTACACTAAAGGTACATGAGGGATGGTAATTTCCTCGTTGACGTAGTAGGATGTCATTCTTGTAACTTATGTTCAACTGTTCTTGAAACTGATCCAAAACTTTTCTGCATTAAGCAGGTGACTGTATATATGGGTGATGGGTGGGACAAAGATTTTGATCAGACACACTTCGACTCGTACTCACCTCCAGATTTCTATGCAAAGGTAGATGAATAATACTTACTATCGCTATTGTCTTCATTGTTATCCTTCAGTACTTTTTGTCATCTTCTTGTACTGGCATTAATTGTTTTCAGTATGTCCGTGGAAGGCAGGAATGTAAAGAAGGTTGAAGGAGTTAGCTTTACTTAAATTTTCTTATGTATTTCGTTTCAAGTGGATTTTAGTAGGAAAAGATGAATGGTCAAGATGCAAAACTATGTGCAGGTAGGAATTGCTGGAGTTCCTGCTGATGAAGTAAAGAAGAAGACAAAGACAATTGACGACAATTGGATACCATGCTGGGATGAGCAGTTTGAGTTTCCACTAACAGTTCCTGAGTTGGCTCTACTTCGCATCAAAGTTCTTGATTATAATTTGTCTGACAAGGATGTGTTTGCTGGCCAAACATGTCTACCTGTGATAGAGCTGCGACAAGGTATCCGAGCAGTTCCACTCTACGATAGAAAAGGAGAGAAGTATAGTTCTGTGAAGGTTCTCGTGCGTTTCGAATTTATTTAACTTTAAACCATTGTTCCTTGAAATGGGATCTTCACATGCTTTACAAGTTTCATCTATGTGAAGTTTAGCAAATTTTATAAAACTTTATACACACATGCAAAGTTGTAAGATATTTATCTACATCAAGAGTTCATACAGACTAGTAAAAATTAAGATACTTATCTTAAAAAGGAGAAAATAACGAGGAAGTAAAAAATAGAAAGATTGAAGCTAGAAAAATAAGATCGATGAAGTTTGAGAAATAAATTCACAAATCTCAATAAGAACCCTAATTGACTCTGCTGGACCTAATTAGCATATTAGGCTAATCTTGTTAACTAACAACTTTAATTCAAGAACATAGATGAAACTGGTCTATACCCTAATTGAAAAATTAAAGACAAAAAGCAGTATAATACCTGCATAGGTTTCTCATTACCACATGTATATGATGCCCTTACGTTAATACATTTCAAACTTCTTAATTAAGAACAGATTTCCTCAGTAGAAGTTAAGGCCTTAACTTATGGCAATTAGAGCCAAGATTTAAGTCTTTCGAAAGTTCTATTGCGTTAGAATTCACCAAGTGAGTTCAATGGATGCAAAAACACTCTATGGTGTAAAACGAATTCAATGATAACCCACATTGACATATATATAATTAGGTAAAAAAAACAACAAATCGACCCTGAGCTTCTAAGGTCAAACCTAGATTTTTCATTCAAAATTGGGTTGCCCATTTCTTGGGAATCCATATTTAAAAATTCTATCCAACTTCAAATCAAACTCCATCCATAAATTTTCATCCTCATGAGTTTTGGATAAAATCTCTAATTTCCCAATTCAAACCATGAATTAAAACACTAATATTCACATGAAACCATGAATAAACATTGAAATGAAAGTTAGAATCTTACCTATGAAGAATCTCAAAGAACTCTTCCAAAATCTCTTTAATCTAGGGTCTAGGGAAATGTGTTGTGAATATCCGTATCTAGATTTTGAAAAATATGTAATCTAGTGTCATTCCTTAATCGCAAACTTAGGTTCCCCATTAGGTTTCGTTCATCTAGTCAGAAGTAACCCTACGCAAATGTGACCCTAGCATGTGTGATCATTACCTAGCACATTGCAAGGCCACGTGAGTTGAAAGTCGGAATTTGGAGGTGTCCCACCAACATACCCTTCACGACCCGTGATGCTCACCACAACTCGTGAAGGGGTCTCGTGGTGGCATCCTAAGTAGTGCATTTTGGGGCTGTCTTAGGAGGGCGATCCATGTCACGACCCAAGCCTAGGGCCTAGGCATAACACGATGAATGGGGAACTCGAAGGTATCCCAAACTAGCCTCTTAAGCATACATGGCACATTCTTGGTTGCGGAAGCAAAAATTTAAACAACAAACACATATTTCTAAGGGAAATGGGACTTTGGACTCAAACTATGGGGATGTTGTAGGGAAGGGGATTAACATGGATCACATAGCAAGTAAAGTGTATGGGTGGATAAGTATGACTCACACTAAGGGGGCAATTAGGGACATAGGATTTTCATCTTCAACAACAACAACATACAATAAGCATAATAAGGGAATAAGAGACTAGGGGAAATCTCTAATACTACATAAATATAACAAGTGTCGAGCTCATAACTTTCATAGCCAAACATCCAACAATACCTCTAATACGAATGAAACGGGGGCCAAGACATATCTCAGGCTCACCCTCAAAAGATAAATGTCCATAAAAACATGTCTTATATAAGCATGAAAGTAATGACTATTATCCCAGAAGTGGATAACTCAACCAAAGAGATATTCAACCGAATCGTCTTGCCACGTGGATAAGAAGAATGAATAGGAGATTCGGTCTCTACATGGTCAGATCATGTAGGCAAAAGAGTATGTGTTAGCATTTGGAATGTACTAAGTATGTGGAGTGCAATGCAACAAAGAACATAAGCCATAATTAAACAATATGCATAATTATAATCAAGGGATAAAACCTCAATATGTCATGAGCGCTCAATGCCTTAGTTAAAATATGTATGAGGATCATTAAATCACATAACATGTCATACATAGGTGGGAAGGCACCATAATCGACATATAAGACCAAGCGAGTTGCTACTTAGAATCTCGATGTTCACTATACATCGGACTAGGAGTGGTCTATTTTGCCAAGGTAAACCAAATATTCACCTTACAAGAACTCCCCTATTTCGGAGAATGCCTCACAAATTCCTTACGGGAACACCACCTTTTCGGCTAATATTTGATGAGAAACCTTACGGGAACACCACCCTTTTTTGTATTTAATGAACATGTGTCGTACGGGAACACCACCTTTTTTGGTCAAGCTTGCACATTAAGCTATATGGATCCATTAGCTAATTCACAAACCTATGATGGCAACATAGTTATGGGATGATGATTATCTACCAAGGTCCTCTCCGTGCTAGGTCACAATCCCAAGGAATATTCAAATCATAATTTTAGTCATAATATGCAAAGCATCATAATTATCGTAATATCATGTCATGACCCGGATAGGGGGCCTAGATGTGACATGGCGAAAGAGGACCCGAAGACCCTCGATCAAGCCATCATAGC
>JBCEWC010005050.1:0-25796 GCA_038996855.1 Solanum aculeatissimum | reverse complement strand
CCTATTAAATATTAATGTATTAACTTTTATATACTATATAATTATATATCAATATTAAGTTATTAACTTATATATATATATATATATATATATATATATATATATATTATTGTATTGTTTATTAACTTATTGACTTTTTAAATATAATTGTAATTTATATTATTAGCTTATAAGAATTGTAATTTACATAAAAGGCCATTTTAAAAGAAAATCAAGGCGAATAGTTGTATATTTATTCAAATAAATAAAATTGTACAATTACAAATACTTAAAGCAGTACCTAATTTACACAACCACTTTCTAGGAAGGGTTTCGTTTGAACTAGGGCTCTAATTTATACAAATATTTGTAATTTTTGAAATATTATTTTCTTAAATTTTCTAACAATTCTTGGAGAACTTATTTGGAACTCGTATTTGTTATTCTTCTTCCATTGCTTTCATGCCATCATCACAATTGTCTCCATGTTTTTGTAATCTATTTCATATTTTACTTGGTTGGATAATTTTGGCAGTCCATGATTTCTTCTTTCGTCGTTGATCCAATCTCTAAACAACACCGATATTTTCAAACTATCCTTTGCTAATGAATATGATGATTTCTAATTTGAAATTTCGCACTGCTGAAAGCTTGTTTCGAAGCTACCTATGATGCTTGAATCGCTAGCACATCTCGAACAACCTTTGCAAGGTTCAGAAATTATTTTTCGCGATTCTTCTACCACAATAATAGTTGATGTTTTTTAATCGTGGTGCACTTGCGGGAAACTCCTTGCCGAGGGCCTGTGCACCTCCAGGATTAGTCGGGGCTCTAAGAAACTCGGACACCCGGTGCAAATAAAAAATAAAATAAAATAATAGTTGATGTTTTCCATGTTCATCCCTAATCTTTTCCATTCCCTGATTAATATATTCGTTAAAATCATTATCGATAGAGGTTTTAAGACCAAGATAATCATTCATCATACCATCTAAACAATTTTTTCTATGTTTACGAGGTGGGGGTACAACTAGTGTAACATTTTTTTTCTGTGGCTCTATATGAATCATATAATTTTTTATCTTTTTTTATTATGCTACTTTTACCATCTTCAAAACTAGGAATTTCATCGGATTGAGTTTCTAAATCAGCATAAATTTTTTCATTCATTTTTTCAAAATCTTTTGATTTGTAAGATGGATCAAATAAAGTAACAGTCAAATAAATTTGAGGAATATTAAAAAAAAAATATTTTAAAAAATTTTCAATCATAAAATCATGTGAATCTTTAAACTTATTTCTATTATATTTTGCAAATTCGGATGAAATAACATCAATATTTACTAAAATAGAAGACATAGCAGGATAATATTGACCAAAAATAGCATTTTGTAGCTATATGAAGAACTCTTAAAAAAAACAATAAGTTCTTTTCCCTCTTCCCAATCTTCGTTACAAAGTCTTAAAATTGATTCTGAATTATGAGTATTATAAACCTATTGTATCGGTTCTTGATAAGCATAAGCAACTTCAAACTTCTCAAATAAAAAATTTCATCTAGTGGACACTCTTTTCTTGGAACTTTTTTGTATTCAAGTTTACATTCTTTACCACAATTTTTAACTTTTGTAAGTCTAGCAATTCAATTACAAGCAATCTAAACTTGTCATGAGAATCTCCAGAATCAGCAACACCATCTCTTACTACCAAATTATAAATGTGTGCGACACACTTAATATGAAAAACATAATCTTCAATTGGACAATTCTAGGTTTTAGAAAATCAATTACTTTTAAATTGTTAGAAGCATTATCTAAAATGACACTCTTATTATTTTGTCACATATTCCAAAATATTGCTAAAATACTACCTATTGTATAGGTTACATAAGAATCAGTTTAGTCTCTTCAACATATTTATAACCTATTATTCATTTTTGAATATTCTTATCATGATCAATCCAATGGACAATTACAGTAAAATAATCATTATCATTGGGATTATGACCCGTATTAGAAGTAATAGATAGTTTACCATTAAAATAAGCAAATAAGCGATGAAGATAATGATAGTGTTTAGCTTGATATTTAAAAATATCATTTTTAATTGTATTTCTTGAAAAACCTTGAAAAGATGAGTTGTACACTTGTGGTATATAATGAATAAAACTAGGATGTGAAGGAAAATTATAAGGCATATCACAAACAACAACCATTTTAGCTAATTCTTCTTGATTTTTTTTCTTAACTATATGTGCGGTGTGTGCTTGGGCAAGCCAGATTAGACATATTTAATGCTCTTTGAACCTTATTAGAACTTCCTAAAGATTCTTCATATAGGGGTGTACGTATTTTTTAAGCCCTATATATAGATTTTAGACGAACAAATTCTTTATTACATGATCTTAAATGCGTAGTTAGCTGTCCCGTCCCTCCATGCGACCCGATAGTCAAATCATTCATGATTTTCTTACATTTTATGCATTGGGCAATAAGTTTTTCCAGATTTTGTACCAAAAATTGCCAAACTAAAAGACATTCGACTTTTGCAGTTTTAGAAAACCTAGGTTAAGGGGGGGGGGGATCATTTTGTCATAGTCGGACTAGTAGAGTGTCATATTGTTGACGGTCTTCTATTTCTACTTCTTCCTCTAATTCTTTTTCAAAATTAGTGAAGCATCTATTTATGTTTCATGGTCTATTTCATTTTTGGAATTAAATTCTATAACGTTTGGATGTGACATTAAAGAAGTTTCATCAACATGAGTAAGATTATCTGTATTAATTCTAAATGTAGGTGACAATTGCCTAAAACTACTTTCACCCCTACTAGTAGAATTGTTTTTTTCGGGACATTGATCTTTTTCCATGATTTCTTTGTGAATTCATATTTAAAGTATAAAATAATAAAAATAAGCAAGATAAATAAACAGAATAAAGTCGGAATGAATATACTAAACGTCTACGTAAAAGCAAACGTATAACCAAAAGTCAGAATTGAGCAATGCCAATTGAAACTTGCAAATTACTTCAAAAAAATCTCCGAACTCCAATTAACCAATAGCACAATTTAATTTATAATCAATAAGAGATATTGAGAACAGAGAATTTGTAAGATATTAAAAGAGTAGTTTGTGAATTTGTGGGAAAAATGGAAGAAAATGAGGTATATTTATAGGGTTTGTTGTGGGGGGGCGCTGTTGTAGCCGTTAGTCGACTTCCCACCAGCAACGTTGGTCCAAAAACGGCTATTTAGCCATTGGGAATTATTTTGTATTTAAAATGACTGTTATTCCGGAACAGAGTGGGACTGACCTGGTCTACCAGAACCAGATCAACTGGTTAAAAATCTGAGGCCCTTCCCGGTACCTATTCCGCTAGTATATGTGACCAGAAAGTATATTGGCACCCGGCATATCCTGGTTCTCTGCCTGGAGATTTTGAAATTTGTGAAACCACAAGATTAGAGAGCTCGCTGATTGCAACTTGGACTGGATAATCATTCCTTACCGGGTCAACCTAAAAGGGAACTGGACCGGGAAAAAACTGGTTCCATTGCCAGCCTTAAATCCATCAACACACTTCTTTTCCCATGCCCATTTGCCTCCACTCCTGTTTCATACTCCCTGCCCGCTTCCTTATTTCTTCTCCCGTGGACCTTAAATCTTCCCTCCTTTTCCATCAAATCTGTGTCTCCTCTAGCCTCTTGATCAATACTACATAATATATCAAATACTTTTTCTTCCATCCCTTCAATAGACAACCCAAGAACTTCCAAATTTGATCCATTTTTCTTCAATTTCATTCTTAGTGTTCCTTTTCAATTGATGTTGTAGTAGCCTTTGCTTTTGTAAAAGTTAAAAATGGTAGTGTCTGATGTATATCTCTTGCTTGTTCAAGTCTTTTGAGTTTGGCATGAAATAAGCTCTCTGTTCATCGGAAAACTTTATGTTCTCATCAGTTTTGTGTACTTTCTCTTTTTATCTACGTTTCAAAAATGAAAAACAAATTCTTTAGTTCTTATTATAGATTTTGACCTTTAGTATGTTATCAAGACAACCACACCCAAAACACATACAAATATTAGCCCCAACCAAGGCAAATTCATTAGAAAGAACATGCTATTTATTCATGAGACTTGCACTGATGTAAAACAAATAATTTAAGACTACCATTTCTCAAAATGAAAGAGAAGGAATAAGATTAAAACTTTATACACTCTTTTCTGCATGTTTTACGGTAATTAACAATGATGGCTTCTTCTTGTTTACACAATTCTTTTGTGCTCTCTTCTTTTCTTTACTTCAACCACATCTGAAAATTTAACTCCCCCCTATTCTCCCTGTGCCAATAGTTGCTTCAACTTTCCAATACCTTGTCCAAATCCACCAAAGAACATCTCTAGTCCCTATTAGCTTGTCTATATTGCTGATTCTTGGTGGTCAATTATCGCGGTTTGTTTTAGACCAATGTAAATATGGGGTGAAAATGCGGTTGAACAGAAAAGACGATTGGTATGGTTTTGCACCTTTGCAACTTCAGTTAAAAAAATTATTTCAAAGGTTGTAATCTTTCCATTAGTTCAGGCTTGGTAACATTCAATTGTTTTTGCTTTTGGAAGGAAAAGATTGTAACCAGTTCCATTATTTCTGTTATGGCAATGTATAATTTTATGCTTTTGGAAGGAAGAAAGCAATATTTAACAGAAATAGAGTAAAAGTCATAAAATTGACAAAAGGATGAATGACTTTTCAAGGCTATAGAGGCACCATATCACTTTTGCGAAGGACAACTTTGTATAGATGGATAGATTCTTGACTTCCAACATGGTCAATATCTTGATTGAAATTTATACCTCCCTTTCAATTGCCTGTTAACCAGTTGTAATAAAGCTCAACAAAACTCAGTCTCTTACAGGATTCAGATTTTAGACTACCTTATTCTTAATTTAATTATGTATTTTTTCTTAGAAGGATGAATGTCTAGATCACTCATATCATTCCATTATCTCTCTTTAGTCATTATCTCCTGTATTAATCACAGTTTTCTTTTTCTTTTTCACTCTGACTTGTAGCACTTTAGTTCTCGGTTAATTAATTAGAACATCAAATATTCATGAAACTTTTTACTCCCCCCGTTCCTTTTTACTTGACCTATGTTGACTGGGCACTCCTCTTAAGAAAATATTTATCAAGATTTATTTTATTAAATTAACCTTATTAATTATTTTTTGGAAATCTAAATTTGACTAGTATTTTATGTAGTTACTTAATGATAAGGTCAACATTTGAAGAAAATAATAAATTTCTCTTGATCTGCTAAAATGGACAAGTAAAAAAGGAAAATCTGTTTTTAGACAAGGACAAGTAAATAGGAATGGAGTACAAAATCAATTTTTTACTATAGCTGTTTACACCTATATAGACCCAAGTAGCTCAAGGAGATGAACAATCTGGGTGTAATTCTCGTTTATGATTGTGCTATGATGTTTTGCATAGTTGAATAGGATTTAGAATGTTTGAAAGCCATTTAATATAAAGTCATTCCTTTTCTCAACTTTGAAGCACTTTTAGCAATTAAAATATCTCATCTTGGTGTGTCGACAAATCTCTCTTAACAAACCTTTACCACCAACTGTTTTGGCTGCTCGAATTGCAGTACATATCTGGTTAGTGGGGTTTTGGATGTCATTTGTGGATTTTTGGGCTGAAAGCACCTAACATATACCCCATTAAAGGAGTTGTGCATGTATTGAGCTTATACTACTCAGGCACACACACATTATGATTGTGGTTAATGATTAGCTGCCTTGTGTGGCAGGATCTTTAGTCAGTAGAGTATCTCTGCCTTCCCACTATCTCATTTGTGCATAAATTTGAATTTTTTAGATTGTGCCCAAAAGTTTAGCTTGATCTTCTCTGTGCCTTTGGTACTGCAGCGTGATGAATCTGTTGGCAGAGATCTACTCTCAAGAGCAAATGATTCCCAAAACTTTCGGGGAGAAAAAGAAATTTGATCTCAATGAAATTGATCGCCAAGATGACCTTGGGGAAGGGACGTGGTCTTTAGAAAATCCGTACTTGTTATCAACATTGGCCCCAAGATTATGGCCTTTCATGAGACATAGTATCACTTCAGTCCGTTATTCAGCTATCCGGACTTTGGTAATATTACATCTTTGATCCCTTTTGTCATTTGCTATTAACATATTGGACTGCTATTAGTTTTATACATCACCATAGCATGAATTGGTTTTATACATTGCAAGTGCGTTTAGGTATAGAAGATAAAAAGCTGAATCTTGAATTTTCTTATACAGGAGCGATTGCTTGAAGCCGAATATAAGAGGAGCATTGCTGAGTCATCTAGCTCTTTCTGGCCTTCATTTATTTTGGGTGATACTCTCAGGATTGTTTTCCAGAATTTGCTGCTTGAATCAAATGAGGAGATCGTGCAGTGCTCAGGCAGGGTTTGGAGGATCCTTCTCCAGGTTTGTTATATCGATACTTGTTTGTCCCAAGTAAACCCTAGATCAGCGTTTCACTTTTCACAGTGCTATATTGTATTGCTTCAACACAAATATTCTGTAAATGGCTATGACAATGCATTATTGTCTTAATCAAATTACTATTTGTATCCTTATAAATTTTCTTACTGTAGCATGATAATAGTAGGAACACTCTAAGATGACATATCTGGAGATGATTGTGATAGAGAGGGATACTATCCTATGTAGTGGAAGAGACTTTCCTAAGATGACATATCTGGAGCTGATTAGGAGTTATTCTCTAGTTTCATATGAAAATGAACTCCTGTCTCTCAAAAGTTTCTGACCCTCTTCTCTGTCTAAAAGTATGAATTTTCTTTTCTAGAGCCTGCTGTTCTCCCTTTTTATGTTATTTGAGGTATAATTTGATGTGAATTTTGTATTCAGATTTAAAATGCTCATTCTTTTGAGCTTTTGATGTACTAAAGAGGAAAAACAGTAATTTTGAATCATCCCTGTAGTTAATTGTTTAGGAAGTGTTGTTTTAATCTTCTTCCTTTCTCATTTGAGCGAACCTCTTCCAAGTCAAGTGATCACCGGAGAATTACTGTCTGGATTTTCTTTATTGTCTTCGAGGAGGGGTTGAGTTTTAAGGGGGCCTTTGGAGGAATAAGTTTGAAAAGGGGATATGAAGATGTCCTGGAAGGTGTCTTTTGCCTTTGTTTCTCTGTGTTCAAGGGAGACATGGGGGAAAGGTGGAAGTTTCTTCGAGTGATTTAGGTCCTCAGTGGCCATGTGTATGCTTTTTCTTCAGTTGTCCTGAAACATAAGCAAAAGAGTATTATGCATACTTAGTTTTGGACATCTTCTGGCCTTTTTGTCCATGTCATAGATCCATTGTTTTTGGGTTCTTACTTGGAGGATTTGTAGTGTGGGGGTGGCTCTGACAGTGGATTTTCAACCCAATCAGCTTATAATTCTTACATTTCAAATGGTTCAGCACTCCATTATTTTTCAATGGATTATACCATCAAAGACAAAGTTCAATAGAACTTCTAAATCATTGAGAACTTTAAAGATGCTTTCCAAAGAAATAAAGGAGAAAGGGTGAGCGAGTTGGCCACTTCATCTTCATAAGGAGTATTTTTGGTAGGTGTCTTATGTTTTTCTTCACAATGAAATGTGTTTGGAAGCAGGAAAAAGAACCGTGGGAAAAAGTGAGAGAAATGTGAAATTTCACTGGAAGGAATAGCAATAACCCAGTAACAAATTGATTTAACCCTGAACTAGATTATCACAAATGAATTTTTCTATTTTTGAGAAATGGGAGCGTACAGTTTGGTATAGAACAATGATGTTATTATGATAGCATCAGCTTATCCCGGGGAAAAGATTTTGCTAGCTTCAAATAATTGGCTATAAGATAACTTAGGGCTAAAATTTTATTATTAAGTGGAGGCTGAATAGGTGTCAGAAGATATGATTGCTGGTTCTGAATCATTAACCTTGAGCAGGTCATTTAATAGTTAGCTGAGAAATTGTTCGTAGTTATTTGATCTTATATCTTTTATATCTATTTCCTTTTTATGCCCTATTAATATGAAAATTATTACTTGATAAAAAAAATTGAGAAATCTATTTCGATTGCTGTTAGTGCCCAGTGGAAGACTTGGAAGATGCTTCAAAGGCATATTTTCCTTCATGGTTGGAGTTAGCAACTACTCCATATGGTTCATCATTGGATACTGCAAAGATGTTTTGGCCTGTAGCTCTTCCCCGCAAAAGCCACTTCAAAGCAGCTGCGAAGATGCGAGCTGTGAAACCAGGAAACGATTCCCTTAAAAGCATATGCTCAGATTCAGGTGAAGCCACTACTGTGCTCGAGAAAAGTGTAGAGGCTTCCACCAGCAGTGGAAAGATTGTGGTGGGTGCTGACGTCGACATATCGGTCACATATACTCGTGTTGTTACTGCCACAGTCTTGGGCATTTTAGCTTCTAGGTTGCGTGAAAGTTCTTTGCAATTTTTTATTGACCCCTTATGGAAAGCGCTTACCTCTCTATCTGGAGTTCAGCGGCAGGTACATAATCTTATAAGTGTTTAGCATTGATCTCCATATCTTTCCTATATATTCCCCTCAATATGCCAAATTTAAACTGGAGTTTTGATGGTGAATCAGGTGGCTTCAATGGTGCTTATTTCTTGGTTTAAAGAACTGAAAGCCAGTAGCATTTTGGATAAGGATGGGGTCATTTCTGGCATCTCAAGTACTTTTAGGAGCTGGTTGTTGGATTTGTTAGCCTGCACTAATCCTGCTTTTCCTACGAAAGATTCTCTTCTTCCATACATTGAACTCTCAAGAACATATGATAAAATGCGCAATGAAGCTCGTCAACTGTACCATGCGGCCGATTCATCTGACATGCTTAAAGATTTGTTATCATCTACCCCGGTTGACTTGGATAACCTCAGCGCAGATGATGCAATTAATTTTGCATCTAAACTTCAATTTTCAAGTATTAATACTACGGGGGAGGAATCTGCCGAGCGGAACAGTCTGGACGAATTAGAAACATTCAAACAGAGGCTTTTGACCACTTCTGGGTATTTGAAATGTGTCCAGGTAATTTTTGGGGTTGATTCTTAAACGTGGTGTCTGATTAACTGGATAAGTGTATTTGCTTTAGTCTTTTGCTGATTTATCACATCATTTTCTAAATTTCAGTCTTTTCCTTTGACAACTCGCAGAATAATTTGCATGTTACTGTCTCTTCTTTACTGGCTGCTGCTGTTGTCTGGATGAATGAACTTCCTGTGAAATTGAATCCAATTATATTACCTTTGATGGCTTCTATTAAGAGAGAACAGGTAAGTGTTAATGTTTGAAATTTCCTGAACAGAGTGCACTTGCTTTTTTGCATGTTCATAATTGTTCATTTTTGAAGGAGGAAATATTACAAAGTAAGGCGGCTGAGGCTCTTGCAGAGCTTATCCATCGTTGTATGGGACGGAAGCCTGGACCAAATGATAAGTTAATTAAGAATCTCTGTAGTTTGACATGCATGGATCCTTGCGAGACACCTCAAGCCGGAATTTTAAATTCTATAGACATAATTGAAGAGCAGGATCTTCTATCCTCAGGAAGTAGCAGTAATAGACACAAATCAAAACTTCATATGCTCTCCCATGGTGAAGATCGTTCTAAGGTTGAGGGCTTTATTAGTAGACGTGGATCTGAACTTGCTTTGAAGTTCTTATGTGGAAAGTTGGGAGGATCTTTGTTCGAAAAGCTTCCTAAGCTGTGGGACTGCCTAGTGGAAGTTCTCAAGCCTTGTACCATTGAAGGCATGACTGCAGAAGATGAAAGACTTATTACTCAAGCTATTGAGTTGGTTAAGGATCCTCAGAACTTGATTAACAATATCCAGGTCAGTCCCATTGGTTGTAATTCTTCGTTTCTTGCACTTTTTGATAATTTCATGTTTGTTACAAATGCAACCAAAAAGCCAATAGGCAAAAATGTCTTTCCATGAAATTGTTTGACATCCATTTGGGTGGACTGATGGATGGATGGCTGATCTGATGTTCTAGGGACTATGCAAAAAATACAGAAATTTCATTTCTTTTCTCCAATGATGCCCTAGTGTCATTGAAACCACCTCCCATGCTCTATTTCCTTCTTTTATTTGCTACCATTGAAGATCATTTACAAGAGCAAGAGGGGACACTTGTAAATTTTTTTTGCTTAACAGCGATTGGACCAGAGAATGCGATTGTAGTAGATAATGGTTCTCTTCATGAAACTACCCTTTATTCTGATCTCAGTGCTTTGTGGCCTTCTGTTAGGTAATAATGCCATGATGAATCCTCTTCTCTTTGTGTGAAAAATATTAACTACTCTTTGTTGATGTTGATACCTTTAGAAAGCAGATATTGTTCGTTAAGGTTATCATAAAAAGAATGTTGAATCTGTTCGTTCTCATTGTACATTATTAAGGGTATAACTCTCGATTATTTCTTGGGGGTGGATGGTGGGTGGGTGTTGAGGTTAGGAATTTGTTACGAATATTGGGCTTTTTTTTGTAAGAAAGAGAAATATACAAATATTGGGCTTCAATAACCGAAGTAAGAAGATTTCGTTTGGTTGGAATTTCTAGGAGTTTTTTAGTTTCTCTGCGTTGATTCTTAACTGTATTATTCATTTCCACTTTATCAACTCCTGAAGGATTTTTATTTTAGTAAGCCCAAAAAAAAAACCATGAACGAGGAATCAAAAGGATGGGAACCAACAGTCAATCCCAAATCTTGGAAGCGAAGAAGGAAATGTAGTTGTGTCTTAAAACAAAATCTCTTATACATTTGCTGATCCTTGAAGACCCAATACTTCCTCATTTTGTTTGTCCTTACTATCTGAAGAATAACCAACATTCCTCTCTGATCATAATTTCTATAGATGTTTTCTAGTAATTTTCACTTAGCTTCTGGAATTATCCATTTTTAAAACTTAAATTGATAGATATTTGAATCTAGAGATAAATTGCTTATTTCTTTTGTAAAGAATTGAATCATATCATCTCTTTCGCGATGGAGTGAGGGCAAGTTGCTTGTAGATAATAGTTGAAGAGGTGTAACTAGTTTGCCATTAAGGTGGAGCAGTTTGTGCTTAATAGAAAATTTACGGAGTGTTGTTACTTAAATGACATCGGCTAGGGGTATTTTGCTGGAAGGAAAGCAAACTGAAAGGCAAATGAATAGTGCACCTAAGACATGTTTGTTGCCTCTGGGAAGCAACAACTGCAAGTTTTAGCAAGAAACAAATTCATTAGAAATGTACCCTCTCCGGCCCAATTTGTGTGGCACTGTTTGATTTGGCACAAGCTTTAAGAAAGAAATGAGGACGTTTGAAACTTGTGATCTAAATCTATACTATATTAAAAGTAGCGTGAAGGCTCTTAGAAATGTTGTTTGAGCTTTTTGCCCGTCATTAAAATACTCTTCTTTAGACAAAATCGTCTTTTCACCATTTTTCTTTAAATTCTTATTTAATTATATTTATAATATTGACTTGTACAATATATGAAGATAAATGATAAAATAAGGACTTCTAGCCGTAGAAAGACTCCAAAGTCTTCCTTATTTAATAGACTTCTACTTCTTCCTTATTTGAATCAAGAAAATACTCTACGACCGCTAAGGAAAATTCTAATTTACTATGATATATAGAACCTTTATAAATAAATAATTTATCAAAATTACTTTTATAATGAATTATTTATTTTTTTATAAGTTCATAATTAAATTTAACCTTTCTCTGTAATGTTTGTTATCAAACAAGATACACACTTTGATCACGCGCAAAGTGCGTATAGCATGACTAGAACTTTTTATCCTTCATTAAGAATCTCTTCTTTAGATAAAATCGTCTTTTCATCATTTTTCCTTAAATTATTATTTAATTATATTTATAATATTGACTTTTAAAATATATGGAAAAAAGTGATAATAAAATAAGAACTTCTAGCCGTAAAAAGACTCCTAAATCTTCCTTATTTGATAGACTTCTACTTCTTTGAATCAAGAAAATAAATACCCTGCTAAGGAAAATTCTAATTTATCATGGGTTCTAAAGTGAATTATTTACCTTTTTATAAGTTCATGATCAAATTTAATTTTTCTCTGTAATTTTTGTTATCAAATGAGGTACACGCTTTGATCACGCATAAAGCGCGTATAGCAAGACTAGTAAGACATAAATACTTGTGTTGCCATATATCACATCTCATTAGGGGCAAAATGGAAAGTTTAGAGTTAAATAGTCTCTGAATATGGAAAATATGACTTTCTTCTTGGGACCAACCCAAAAAAAAGTGTGCCCTGTACAAGGGGCCAGAAGGAGTATTTGACAGTTGACATCTGCCACCACTTTGTTTGTTACTGTTTCAGAATTATTTTTGAAGACTTGTTATTTTCTCTCTTTCTTTCCTTCACTCAAGCACTGTCTCTGTCTTCTTACTCTTTTTCCTTCGAGTGGCAGGTGGTCCGTTCCATTGCACCAATGCTGGATGAGACATTAAGACCGAAACTCCTCACTCTCCTTCCATGCATTTTCAGATGTGTTCGTCATGCACATATTGCTGTGAGATTAGCTGCATCTAGATGTATTACAACCATGGCCAAGTCAATGACATTGGATGTGATGGGTTCAGTTATTGAGAATGTGGTGCCTATGTTAGGTGACATTACATCTGTACATTCTAAACAAGGAGCTGGCATGCTTGTCAGTTTGCTTGTCCAGGGACTTGGTATTGAGCTGGTTCCATATGCTCCCCTCTTAGTAGTTCCCCTTCTGAGGTGTATGAGTGATTCAGATCATTCTGTCAGACAGAGTGTGACACATAGTTTTGCGACTCTTGTGCCTCTACTTCCATTAGCACGTGGTGTTTCTCCTCCTGTTGGTCTTAGTGAACACCTATCAAGAAGTCAAGAAGATGTTAAATTTTTGGAGCAGCTAATTGACAACTCTCATATTGACGATTACAAGCTCTCAACTGAACTAAAGGTGACATTGAGAAGGTAACCCCCGAGCCACTGGTTGTCTCTCAAGTATCTGCAATGTGAAATTGTGATGCCTACCCTGTGCTGAGGTTATGTTTTAAAAAACAATTAATATCTCGGTCTCTCACTGCAGAGATCTATATGTTCCTCCTTCTCCTATCCTACCTTGTTTTTCCCTTGTTTCAGTTTCTCTCGATCCTTACAACAAGGGTTGGTGGGACCTATATTGCATTTATCATCATGCTTTTAAGGTTCATTTTCTTCTTTTGGGATGATTAGCCTTGGAATGTGCCAAAAGAAATAGTTGAAAAGTATATCATGCTCATGAATATTGACAATATGCAATATGAGGTAGGGGAGGGTGTCAAAAGTCTTTCTTAGGATATCTATCAATGAGGCGTTCTTTCTGTAATTGAGATGCTGCAAGCACATGAACAGTATGCCATGCACAACACTATTTGCAACACAATCACCTACTGTGCTTTAAATGGTCTCTCTGTGCCTGCTTTTGTGTTAACTAAGCCATTGAGGACAAGACAAGATTATTCATGCTGCTTGAATTACCCTCTGGATAGAGCTAATTTGATATTGTGTTGCGAGCTTACCATGATACTTAAAGACATGCACTTCTAAGTGACCAGCTGTTGCATTTTCAGTCCGAAACATAAAGTCCAGGCTTATCATACAACGAAGAAAATTGAAGAGATAATGGACATTATATTGCTCTTAGATATCTGTGTATTGCAATTACTTTTATAACATATTGTCCATACTCCCTAGTCTCCTGTTTCTAAACAGCCACACAACTTGATCACATAATTGCAGAAAAGCAGAACTATGTCCTACGTGATGTGTGTTTTTGAGAAACATGATAGCTCATTTCTAGTTACTGCTGCTCCTATATCTTCATGGAAACAAGGAAGAGATTCAATAATACAAAATTTTAATGTTGCTGATTTGTCTTGTTTGATAGTGCCATCAGGCTCTTCTTAGGCCCTGGTGGGATGACTGTGGAAATAAAAATGAAGACTTCCTCTGCTCTCAAATCCAAGTGAAGGGGTTCTTTTATTTCAGCTCAATTTCTCTTTATTTTCTCTAGTTTCCTTGTTGGACAGCCATTTAATCTTGGTGCCTTATTTGAAACACTTTGAGTGTTCTGTAGGCTAAAACCCTTGCCCAAGACCCAAAAAAGAGGGGAAAAAGGAACGGGATGAAATTTCAATTTGCCTTTTGGTAGTTTTTTGGTCTAAGATTCTCTTATGCTTTCAGGTACCAACAAGAAGGTATAAATTGGTTGGCATTTTTGAAACGCTTTAATCTTCACGGCATTTTATGTGATGACATGGGCCTTGGTAAGACCCTTCAAGCATCCGCGATTGTGGCATCTGATTTAGCGGAGCACATTGCTCTAAATAGTTCCCAGGATCTACCTCCATCCTTGATAATATGCCCCTCAACGCTTGTTGGCCACTGGGTTTATGAAATAGAGAAGTTTATTGATGGTTCTTTGCTTACCACCCTCCAGTATGTTGGTTCTGCACAAGAACGCACTTCACTACGGTCTCAGTTTAATCAGCATAGTGTTATTGTGACTTCATATGATGTTATCCGCAAAGATGTTGATTATCTTAGACAACTGTTTTGGAACTATTGCATTCTAGATGAGGGACATATCATAAAAAATTCTAAGTCGAAAATAACAGTTGCTGTTAAACAGTTGAAGGCACAACACCGCCTCATTCTGAGTGGAACACCAATACAGGTGCGTTTGTATTACTTGTTCAACCACAATTGGATACTTACAACAGTTCTATGGGTGCTTAACTATTAGTCTGACTTAAATTGCAGAATAATGTGTTGGATCTCTGGTCACTCTTTGACTTTCTTATGCCTGGGTTTCTTGGAACTGAAAGACAAGTGAGTTACATCATTTAAGCTTTCTTACCAGTTCAGTCAATTAAATTGCTCTTTTTCTCTGTGATTTATATGTTGTTCAATGTTTCCAACAATTATGTGCTTTTCTTCATTTTGTGCCTCCGAAAAGTTGGATCTGGGCGGGAGGTATGCACGGGGAAGCTGTCGTACTACTTTCCATCCCTTCAAGTCATGAACCAACCTGTGCCCTTCTTCCCTTCACATTATCTCGATTTTAGTTTCACAACAAAATATTGAATTGAGATTAACTGGCCTCAAATTCTTTAGTCCTTTATGATCCTTTATTCATAGGGTTCACATTATGCATAGAGAGAGTTCCGTTCATGTAACTTGTCAAGCCCCTTAGGCACTTTTAGAAACTTGATTTCTATCTATTTGAAGGGTTCATTTGTAGATAGCAGCATACAATCGTAGGACTGCAAATGGTTAGTATAGAGACATGCAACAGTTATTATAATATGTTATGTTTCTAACTAGGATACACGGGGTTTAATTTGGGTGGAAGGTGGCTCTTTATGAATGAATCCAATTATTCTTTGTAAAATTAGATTTTTTCTACAAAGAAAATCTTAGTAGGGTGTTCCCTGGTAACTTTTTTTCATGGCTGTCATATGAAGCATTGTGATCTTCCCTTTTGGTACCGTATCAACTACATACCAATCTCTAAGAGCTAAATGCCTTTCGTATTTGTTCCCTATAGACACCCCAGATACCCTTTTGAATTTGCTAGATCTTTGTCTTTAGTTTAATGTCTGTGATGGAGCTTTTAGTTATTTTTTTTACTACTATTTTGCAATTCGTATGCATCTCCTTGATGCCAGAAATGGAAACCTTCACTTCATACAAAAAAGAGGGATCTTCCTATCATGTTGATGTGGGCATGAGGAGTATCTTTCAGAATCTGATGTGGGTGAAGCTTTATTGTGTTGTTACAAATTTCTTTTTGATCATAAGTTGTTCGATGACACTTTTGTTATTTTTTAATTTTAACAGTTTCATGCCTCCTATGGTAAACCACTACTAGCTGCCAGGGATCCCAAATGTTCAGCCAAGGATGCTGAAGCAGGTGTGCTTGCCATGGAAGCACTACACAAGCAGGTGGGTTAATATTTACTTGCATATGCGCCTTTTCAGTTCTGTTCATTCCTCATCCAGACTCAAAACTGAAAGGTTTACCTTGACAGGTGATGCCTTTTCTCCTTCGCCGGACTAAAGACGAAGTCTTATCTGATTTGCCAGAGAAAATTATACAGGATAGATACTGTGACCTGAGTCCTGTTCAGCTAAAACTCTATGAACAATTTTCTGGTTCACATGTAAGACAAGAAATTTCCAGCATGGTGAAGCACAATGAATCAGACACAGGCCAAAAAAATGATTTGCCAAAAGCATCTTCTCATGTATTCCAGGTAAGTTTAGAATAGTTGTGATTATTTCTTTTGTGGTTGTGGTCTAATATCCCTCTTGTTTCAGGCACTTCAATACTTGCTTAAACTTTGTAGTCATCCTCTGCTCGTGTTTGGGGAGAGAGTTTCAGAATCCCTCTCATCTGTTGTGTCAGAGCTTTTCTCTCCTGGTTCTGACATTGTTTCAGAACTCCATCAACTCCATCACTCTCCCAAACTAGTTGCCTTGCAGGAGATCCTTTCGGAGTGTGGAATTGGTGTTGATTCAGGTTCTGAAGGCACTATTTGTGTGGGACAGCACAGAGTCCTAATATTTGCACAACATAAGGTAATGCCTTGAACTTCTGAAGTTACTTTGTAATTTATTCTGTTCCTGTATTGGCCTGGAATTTGATTCAAACTTTGCAGGCCTTGTTGGACATCATTGAGAGAGACCTGTTTCAAAATCATATGAAGAAGTAAGAATTGTTCTTTCCTGTTTTTTAATCTCCTTTTGAATTAAATTGAACCTACCTATATTTCCATTTTCAATGAATATCTGTGACTCTTATTTTCAGAGGCTGCAAGGCATCTTTTTTAATATTTTTGTTATCATGTGGATGGGTTCTTGGTTGTCATGATTAGATTTTTGGATATTAAGAGCTAGTATGTCGTGAACCAACTATGTTGCAACAATTTATTGTAGCGATTTGCTTTTACATAAACAGATGGGTTATACATTGACCTATGTTGCTCTGACTCTTTACATTCGGTGCCACACCCGTTTCGGCATGACATGGGTGTGGGTGTGGGAACCGTACCCAATCGGTCAACCAATTTTGGGTAGTTTCACCAAAACCGACAGAGAAATTTCGGAGAGATTTAATGATTTTCCTAATCAAAACAAAAGCTAAACAATAGCTAAGGTGAAATTGAAGAAAAATGGAATACCTTGTAAATAGAAATTTCTACATCACTCTTTTTCCTTTTATCTCCTTCCAGGAAAAAGAGTGACTTAGTAATTTCTATTTACAAGGTTTTCCATGAAAATTAGTTGAGCCACTTTTATTTTTCATTAAGTTGCATTCTCAACCTCCATCGATGAATATGTATCTCAAAAACTCCAAAGGATGTACACAACACTTCAGTGGTGCCCTGGGGACAGGTTTAGATGGTGGATGAAGAAGAAAGAGATTCTTGGGGGGGGGGGGGATAAGAAAGGGAGGAGAAAAGAAAGGGGGAGGGGAAGATCTAGGGAAAACTTAAATGGCTTGGGGGATGACAATGGGAGGGGGACTCTGATAGGGAAGAAGGGAGGGGCAATTTGGGTAGATGAGATTTCCTTTTTTTTTTTTTGTTGTTGAACTTCTTTTAATTTGCTTAATTGGTTTTCTTTCTTTCTGAACTCAAAATTAATGTTATTACAACTGCTTTTGGCCTTCAAGTGACATGTCATCGTTTCAATTTTCCCTTTGCCACACTATCTGATAGTGAGTTGAACGTACTGTGTTTTTTGGACCAGTGGTCATTTTCTGTATAATAGGTACATGTGTTAAGGTTAGATTGTCTAATAGGAAAAAAAAGGTCCGTTGAGGTGTCAAAATAAAAGATGCAGACAAGTTTAAGGGTCCACTTATGATTTTAGCCTTTCTTGTTTAATTGAAGTTTTATTATGTTTGACTCTTGCTGGTTCCAAGTCATGAGTGTGTTCATCAAAATGAGCTACCACTTCAGTCAAATATCATACAGTTTCTGCCATGTTGCTTTGTTTAACTGGGAAAGTTCTGACCTTCGTGTAAGCAATTTCTATGATCTGTGGCACTTGGAAATTCTTTTGTTAACTTCCGGTCATTTTTGGTATTCAAGATCGTCTCGGGATATTAATTGGACTTTGTATGCCATATCTCGACTTCCACAATTAAATAGTTTTGCTAATGCACATGCAAAGGTCTTGGAACTGGAAAAACAGCTAGAGGATCAGTGATGTACCTACTTTAATCAAAGGCTGCCTTAAAAAGGCCGCCTTGAAGTATTTAAGTCGGGTCCTTCCTTGAAGTATTTAAGTCGGGTCCTTATGCTTTGACACTCAGTAGCTTACTCCTTTTTTGAGCAGTGTTACATACTTAAGACTGGATGGATCAGTTGAACCAGAAAAGCGCTTTGACATTGTGAAAGCCTTCAATTCGGATCCTACTATAGACGTTTTATTGCTTACTACACATGGTATGATTCTACATTTTGGCATGGTTTCTTTAGAGTTGAAGACCTGTGCTCATGTACGAATACTTCTTGCAGTTGGTGGGCTTGGTTTGAACCTGACATCAGCTAATACCCTTGTGTTCATGGAGCATGACTGGAATCCAATGCGAGATCACCAGGTATGAAGATTTAGCCTTTTCTTTGCAGGTGTTTTCCTCCCTGAATGTGGTCTAGAACCACAGGCCACATATTTCTTTGGCTTATTTTCAGCCCAGTCAAAACGGGAAAAGTACCTAGAGTCTTTAGGTTTTAATTTCCTTTTGTGGGTTTGGGGAATTTTTGGTGTGTGTGATGGATTTTTTCAATGGTGGGTCTCTCTCTCTCTCTCTACAACTAATTTTGAATCTTATGTCAAGGTTATGTGTATCTTGCCTCTTGCTTGGCTTTTTTGTTTTACTGCTGCTTTGGTTATCAGTATCCCTGGATTGTTGTCAGGTGGAAGAGCGTTCAAGTTCTTACTTATTTTAGGTGTTCTGCTTCTTAGAAGGCAAGACTAAGTCTGCAATAAAGTATGGAGGTTATTTGTTATTCCCTCCTTCCCATTTTATGTGACACCCTTTCCTTTTTGGTCTGTTCCAAAAAGAATGTCACCTTACTAAAATTAGAAATTATTTACCTTAAAATTCCCCTTTTACCCTTAATGAAATGATTTTCAATCACACAAAGACCACAAGTTTCCAAAGTCATCCTTTTTTCTTAAACGCCGTGCCAAGTCAAACAATGCCACATAAAATGGGAAGGAGAGAGTATTAACTATCCATCCATATCCCTACTTCTCCAATGCCAGAAGAATGACATGGAGCATATGTAATAATTTGGTAATCTACCTTGCAATTTTAATCACAAAATTGAAAATAAGATAAATAGAATAAGTAATAAACTAGAAAGAACCAAAGGGTATGTGGCCTAGTGGTCAATGAGTGGGGTTGAGACCCATGAGGTCTCTGGTTCAATTTCTTTTGGTGTTACTTCTGAGGATTTAGTACTTATCAATCCTAAATTTTAAGACATTTCGGACATATTTACCAAATTTATGGTTATCTTGGATGTTTTGATTTACTTCTTGCAGATTATACATATCTATGTTGGATTGTTAGATGCGGAGTAAATATATTGCAAGTTGTTGATGTTCTGTTGCGTTTATTTAGTCAGCGTTCTTGTTGGATCTTCTCATGTCCTGCGTGCTCAAGATGATATGAAAAAAGAAGGGTAACCTGTTTATATCCTTTTGTAGGCTATGGATCGAGCTCATAGGTTGGGCCAGCGAAAAGTTGTAAATGTTCATCGTCTCATTATGCGAGGAACCTTGGAAGAAAAAGTGATGAGTCTCCAAAGGTTCAAAGTGTCGGTTGCCAATGCAGTGATCAATGCAGAGAATGCCAGTTTGAAAACAATGAATACAGACCAGTTACTTGATCTATTTACTTCGGCTGAAAGCAAAAAGGTGATTTAACATTCAGCTTTGAGTATATAGTCTCTCTTTCTGTTCCTTCAGAAGTTGAGATGAATGTATGCTATTTAACTTACAAATACTGATTATTCTCAGGGAGCCAGTAGATCCAAAAGAGCTGATGAAAAATCTGACGTGGACTCAATCTTGCCACGTAGCGGGAAGGGATTGAAAGCCATTCTTGGAGGACTGGAGGAGCTTTGGGATCAGTCACAATACACAGAGGAGTACAACCTGGGCCAGTTCTTAGCAAAGCTTAATGGTTAATTAGCTAAGCTTCTCTGCATACATTGCATTGGAGCATACCGAGCAAGGTAGGGATGCAGCTGTGCATTCCATCTACAAAGTGTACATTCTTTGAGTCTGCCCACAATTTTGACGATTAGAGGTACTTCTCTTTTATATTGTTTACGTCTTATTTTTCGTGATAATTCTAGACAGGCAATTACATTTTTGGACTCCATTGACATAGAATAGTTTATAACGGAGCACAGTTGTGGGTTGGCACAGATGATGCCCCTGTTAGGAAAGCTGACATTTGTAAATCTTGGATTATGTAAATACATTCAGCTTTTCTTCATCAAATTAATGGAATGTTGGTTTCACTATGACCAATTTTTGTTAAATCACATTTTCAAGTAGTAGCTCCTCCAACTTTTTTGATTGCTGCTTCAACTGTATACAAGGGCGTAGAACTGGATTAGAACTATAATAAAGATTGTGATTGAATTCGATATTAGCTAGGGGAAGATGAGCAGATGCATAATAAGGAGAGACAAAAAAGGGATGCTGAAGAAATTGATGATTCAATGGAGTCGGATTGGATTCGAAGAGAAGAACTGATATTGATGCTGGTTTAGATGAATTGAAATCCCCAAGGCAAGACAAGCAAGTGTGAAGGGTGATGCAGTGCGTAAAGCTAATTTGCAGCGTCTGTTAGATGATTAATAAGATGTAGGAATTAATTAGAAGATGAAGCTCTCATCAAGTGATATTAGCAGTTTTGTTTTCAAGTCCTTATCAGTCTAAAATATTAGTAATCAACAAGTCACCCTCAGATTCCAATAGAAAGAAAAAAAAAACAAGATCAATCACTATTGTCAACAATATGATAGTGATGAAGATAAATGAGGTTGTAAAACATATATAAGCCATTTAGGACCCGTTTGGTAGGTCGTATTATAGAAGAATAGTCCTTGGATTAAGAATTATCCCTAGACAATTCAATTAATCTATTGATTGGTTACTTTTTAATCCGTGGATTAGCTATACCCCCATCTAAGGTCTTATTTTATCCCTAGAAAATGAAGGGATAGCTAATCCAAGGTTTAACAATCCTTGAATAAGCCTCCTAAATGACTAAATTAACCCTCAATCCCTTCAAATTTTTTTAATCATTTTTTTTATTTTTTGATGTTATGTTTTATATTTGTAGTTTTCTACTGGTAAATTTATTTAAATATATTAACTTAATTGTTTTTCATTTTTACCCTCAGGGGTTGGCCGGGTGGTAATATGCTTGAGTCTTGGGGTTTGCTCCCTTTCAAGGTCTCAAGTTCGAAACCCACTGGGTACAAACAATTTCTGAGGGCCATCGGACTGGGTAAAATCTGAATTAACCGTGGTGCACTTGCGGGAAACTCCTTGCCGAGGGCCTGTGCACCCTCGGGATTAGTCGAGGCTCTAAGAGATTCGAACACCCGATGCAAATAAAAAAATTCATTTTTAGGTTCATATTTACATAGTATAAAATAATTTTTTTGTCATATCAAAATTTTAAATTTTATTTATTTATAAATTTATATTTACATAATATAAAAAAATTAAATAGGCACATCAAAAATTTGTTATGATAATTAATTTAGTGGTCTTATTGAGTGATTTTACTATACAAAACGAAACTCAATAAATTTTCTAGATAAAGTCTCAAAGTTCAGTGATTTAAGATGTTAACTCCATTTAAAACTAAAACTTGTAATTTTTATGTGTAAATGTAGATGGTTTATTCGATCTTATTATTTATGATCTTTTCAATTTTAAAAGTAGATATTCTATATTTATTAAATTAAAAATTGATGTTTTGTGAGTTACCACTTTATTAAGATGATAATTATTTATGTTCAAATAACTCAAGTGAGAAAGTAGCAAACATGACAACAGATTTGTTCTTCTCCAAGCTAGTTAGAAGACTATCAAAAAAAATAAAAAATTCTCGGACAATTACCTACCTTGACCCAATGACATGAAATAGAATATATCATAATAATTCAAGGATATAATTGAGAAAAAGCTTTTTGTAAAATTTTAAACCAACCACAAGATTAGGCGACAAACATTGAACTAAACACTTGATAAAAAATAATCCCTGCATTGTTATTCCTGTGTTACTAATCCCTGAATTATTAATCTTTGCATTACTAATTCCTGTGTTATTCATTTTTGTACCAAACGACCCCTTAATCTTTTTTATGTCGAGGAATTTCAATACTCAAACATACATAAACATGTGATGTACAAAATTCTGGTTTATTTGCACGATTATTCAAAATATAAGACATTAATTTTTATTATGGAGCTACTCATCATTATTTTAAATATAACAACGACAAACACTGCTTGTTTGTTGGGGATGAAATTTAAGTTGCAATCAAAACAAACATTGTATTTAAATATCAATCAGTGTATTAAATAATTTACACTTGCATGGACCATAATATAAGTAAATAGAACAAAGAAAGAAAGGAAGATTGTATATTTAAGTAGTGAATTTAACCACATATTCTTGGTACAGTCCAAGTTTGTGGCCTTAACCTCTTTTGATCATCATTCAAAGCCATATACTTTTCCCAATCATCAAGTGCCATAGTTAAGTCATGCATTTTATTGTCAATTCCAATACAACAATTTGCA
The DNA here is from genome assembly GCA_038996855.1 of Solanum aculeatissimum. Taxonomy (NCBI): domain Eukaryota; kingdom Viridiplantae; phylum Streptophyta; class Magnoliopsida; order Solanales; family Solanaceae; genus Solanum; species Solanum aculeatissimum. The sequence goes on along the minus strand of JBCEWC010005050.1, from coordinate 2,837 downwards.
TGCATTGTGCATACACGATTTAGATCTTTGCTTGGCTCACAAAATCCCCCAAATAGAGCAGTGTCCAAGAACCTAATTTTCAATCCAATATCTTTGATGAAGGGGTTGTGTTTGATCATGTTAAGCACATCTTGATCATGCTTTCCTGGATAATCCTTTCTTGATTTGTACCAAAATTTGTAAAATTGGATGGTACGTTCATTTGATTTGACATAATTGAAACCTCCATTTGGTGAATTGTCTAAGTTTGTAGAGTCGAACCAGTAATGGTCACAAGCAATTTGGAAATCGGCGTCCGGGTAAAAATGTGTGAATGGTTGTCGAAACCATAATATATCAGCATCCTAAATCGACACACACAAAAAAAAACACTTTTTATAGCCAGCATTATTAGAAAACTCGAACTACGACTTGTTCCTATCAACTGAGCCCTTGAAAACATGATAAAGTAAAAGTTTTTTCAAAATTTGAACTAAATAAGTCTAATATACATTCAGATGTTCAGCTGCAACAAGTCATAGTTCGAGTGTCTGAAAGAAAGTCGTTGACAAGTTTACTAATGTTAATAATAAAGTGAAGGGAACATACCGTGAAAATGAAGTTATATCCCAAGTCAAGAACATTTGTTAGGAAATCAATCCTCCTCCACATCATGTTCAAATAATCTTGACTCATAAAATGTGCTTCACCAGAGAAATCAACACCTTTTGTAGTAAGTGCATAGCAATGGAGTTGTGTTTTCTCCAAACATCTAGAATATGCAGTTTTGTCCAAAGCTGCTACTAAAACATGTTTCAACAGTGGCTTTGTTTGGTTCCCAAGTCTAAAACTCTTCAAGAAAACATCAAATATTGAGTTTGGCTTTGTCCATGCTGCATTTAAGGTGGTTATTATAACTGTTTTGTCTCCCATTGCTGCCTTTTCTAACACTTCCTCTAACTTATTCTTCTGAAAAATATACACAAATTTAAGTAACTAATAAATGTATAGATTTAATAAAATAATTGAGATGCATATAAATTGGCCAATTACATCATCTTTTGTGAAATGAAGTGAAGATTGGTGTTAAACTCAGTATCAAAAATCAGTGTTTTAATTTTCCACCTAGTGTTTGGTATGAGATTTCAACTAAGCGCCTGTTTAAATTGATTTTTGATTTATAAGTAAAAAATCATAAGTTAGAAATTTCAATTTATGACTTTTAATTTATTTTATCATTTTAACTTAATTAATACCAAATATTTATAAATACTTTTTTAAATTTATCCAAGCATTCCAAAAATATTTAAAATCTATCTTAACAGAAAAAGCAGTTAAAATAAGCTAATTTAAACAGTCACTAAGATTCATGAAAGGAAGAAGACTCCATATATATTTTATTGCATGATTTGCCTTTTGGAATGAAATTGTCTTTAATTTTTTTTAATCTTAGGGGCTCAAATCGAAAATGTGTTTGATTATAGATTTTAAAATTTTTTCTTTAAATCTTTTTTTCACCATGAAATTTTTTTAAAATAATTTCAAGTTCTCAAAATTAATTCAGATTAATTTTAGAGAGAAATTTTACTTCCATCCGAAAAATTTAAAAAAAATTCTAAGTAAAATGAGTGACATAGGTAAGAGATCCAATCCATCATCTCATCATGATCACTACCATGTGGATGTCCATTTTACTTTAAATTAATTTTTGAAAATTTTATTAGGTAATTAGGGGTTTGCAAAAATGACAAAATATCATAATAATTGAATAAAAATATTGGAAGAAGACATTTAGTCTATTGTGGAAAATTCCATTCCCACTTTTCTGTGTAAAAATAGACATTTTTGTAGTTATGGTCCTTGTAAAATCCAAGACTAATAACTACTTTTCTTTTTTATTGGGGGCAGTCACATTGTGAGTTTGACATATCTCATGGTTTAATAAAATACTTAAAATTAATTTTAATAATATATATGATTCGATCAATTAATTTATCAATCATCAAAATATATATGCATACAGTAACACTATCTATACACTTTGTACATATTTTATCAACTTAGGCGCTTAATCATCCCTTGATGAATAATTTATTTATTTATAACAATAGCATAGTCATATATTATTATATTCAAAAATAAAATAGACCTTCCAATATAAATGTTGAAATTATAATATATATATATATATATAAAATTTATTGTAATTTTTTTTTTCTTGATGTAGAATATTGACCAATTGAGCCACACATTGAAAAGTCTACTCATTTTTCTACGTACATTTGAGCCACACATTGAAAAATCTACTCATTTTTCTACGTACATTTTTAATGACTTTTTTAACTGAAAATTGGTTATTTCAAGCATTGATTTGGAAGAATTTTCATCAATAAAATAGTAAAGCATGGTCATATATTATTAATATTAAAATAGATTTTCCAATATAATTTTTGAGGAGACCTACAATTTCTGTTTCCCTCTAATTATTTACTATCAATTCTTACACATAATTAATTCATTTGGTGCATCTCTTATATATAGAGAGATAACATTAGTACTCCCCGGACTCAAATTAAGTATCGTCTCAAATAATTTGTCACTTTAAAAATTAAGACAGTTTATTTTATTTTATTTTTAATAGTAATTGTCCTTCAAAACTACAAAATTAATATTCAAAAAGAGAGATTATATCTTTAAAAATATAAATAAATAAATATAAAATAATAAAATTATTCTAATTAATATTTTTTAAGATACATTAAAAAAAAGACAGATAATTTAAAGTATAAATTATACAAATCCCATACTTTACATGCATAATCTCAATATATACCAACTTTTTCTGAAATTACTAAAAA
>JBCEWC010005049.1:0-25797 GCA_038996855.1 Solanum aculeatissimum | reverse complement strand
GTAACAACCCAGTCCTCTAGCGATATTATCAGCTTTGGGTCTAGGCTCGCACAACTTTAAAATATGTCACTAGTAGGTAAAACTTATTTACTTATATATCTAGCATCTGTCATGTGTTTTACCAATATGGGACTTCTCATCTCAATATGGATTATTACATACACCGCCTCTATGGACTCAACGTCTTCGCTGTGGTTTACCCTGGCTTATCGGGATTCGCCTAAACTTAGTTAAACTTTAGCCCCACACCAGCAAGGCTGACACAAGAGTAACTCTGATATCATCTGTAATAGCCCATCCCAATAGAGATATTATTCGCTTTGGGTCTAGGCCCTCATGGCTTTAAAACGAGTCACTAGTAGGTAAGACTTGTTTACTTATATACCCAATATCTCTCCTGTGTTTTGTCGATGTGGGACTTTTCATCTCAAGAAGAGTTATTACATACACCCCCTCTATGGACTCAGCGTCCTTATTGAGGTTTTCCCCACTATATGGAATTTACCTAGACTCAACACTGAGGTTTTCTCCACCTCTCTGGGATTCATCTAAACTCAAGTGAACTCTAGCCCACATCGATAAGGCTGACACATGAGTGGCTCTGATAGCATCTGTTACGACTTGGCCTAATACTGTGAAGTATTGTTCACTCTTGGGCCTAGCCTATCACGAATATATCCCTTTGGGCTCACCCCAAAAGGTTCCTCACATTATATAGACCAGTCCTTTACTTATATACCTAACATATCTCTTATGTTTTGTCGATGTAGGACTTCTCATCTCAAGATGGATTGTTACATACACCCCTCTATGGACTCAGCGTCCTCACTGAGGTTTACCCCACCATATAGAATTGGCCTAGAATCAACACTAAGGTTTGCCCTGCCTCACTGGGATTCGCCTAAACTCAGTTTAACTCTGACCCACATTGATAAGGATGACACATGAGTGCCTTTGATACCATATGTAATAACCCAACCCGCTAATGATATTATTTGCTTTGGGTCTAGGCTTGCACTATTTTAAAATGTGTCACTAGTAGGTAAAACCTATTTACTCATATACCCAACATCTCTCTGTATTTTACCGATGTGGGACTTCTCATCTCAATATGGATTGTTATATGCACCCCCTCTATGGACTCAGCGTCCTCGCTGAGATTTTCCCTGCCTTACCGGGATTCGCCTAAACTCAGTTAAACTCTAGCCCTACATCGACAAGGATGACATATGAGTGATTCTAATACCATATGTAACAACCCAACCCGCTAGTGATACTGTTCGCTTTGGGCCTAGGCCCGCACGACTTTAAAATGCATCACTAGTAGGTAAGACCTATTTACTTATATACCCTGCATCTCTCCTGTGTTTTGCCGATGTGGAACTTCTCATCTCAAATGGGTTGTTACATACACCCTCTCTATGGACTCAATGTCCTCGCTGAGGTTTGCCCCACCGTATGGTATTCTCCTAGACTCAGCACTAAGGTTTGTCTCGCCTCGCCTCACCGGGATTCGCCTAAACACCATTGAACTCTATCCCTATATTGACAAAGTTGACACAAAGTGGATCTGATACCATTTGTAACAGTCCAGCCCGCTAGCGATGTTGTTTGCTTTGGATATAGGCCCACATGACTTTAAAATACATCACTAGTAGGTAAGACGTGTTTACTTATATACCCATCATCTCTCCCGTGTTTTGCTGATGTGGGACTTCTCATCTCAAGATGAGTTATTACATACACCCTCTCTATGGACTCAACATCCTCGATGAGGTTTGCCCCACTGTATGGGATTCGCCTAGACTCAACATTGAGGTTTGCCCTGCCTCATCGGGATTCGCCTAAACTCAATTGAACTCTAGCCCACATTGACAAGGCTGACACATGAGTGACTCTGATACCATCTGTAATATCCCAGTCCGCTAGCGATATTGTTCGGTTTGAGCCTAGGCCAAAACGTGTCACTAGTAGGTAAGACTTGTTTACTTATATCCCAACATCTCTCCTATATTTTGCCGATGTAGGGCTTCTTATCTCAAGATGAGTTGTTACATATTATATATATGATAAATTAAGACACATTGCAGAAGTGTCAAGTCTCACCCATGGGTGAAGTTTTTGGTTTAAGTCTTGCCTCTAAGGCAAGAGTTATAGAGCATCTCATAAATTAATACATAATGTGATTGTGTCAAGTTTTGCCCATGGGCTTAAGTTATTGTTTGGAAGTTCTTGGACTGACAAGTCTTTTCTCTAGGACAATAGTTATACAGTATCTCATAAAATAAAACATAATGCTATATTGCCAAGTCTTGTTCATGGAGCTTAACTTGTTATTTCAAAGTCCTTGAGTACAGAGGTAAGAGTTATATATATGACAAATTATGACTCAATGTAATAGTGTCAAGTTCTGCTATGGGGTGTAGCTTTTGAAGTTCTTGGTCTATGTCTTGCCTCTGAGACAAGAGTTATGTAGTATCTCATAAATGAAGACATAATGTGGTAGTATTGAGTATTTCCTGTGGGGCTTAATTTGTTGTTTTGCAGTCCTAGGACCAACAATACCTCTAGGACAATAGTCATAAGTATCTTACACTCTAAAGTTGACTTAAATTTTCAAAAATAAAAACACCTTAACTATGTGGGCGTCCTACTAACCCCTAAATAATTTTAAACTATTGTTATTATATTATTTTTTGTCCACCTGGTATAGGAAGTGTATGCACTCTCTTAAGAGCGCGAGAAACTTAAAATAATAAATATAACTTTATTTTTATAAGTATTTTATTATAAAATATGTTTTCTTGTTTTACTTATTATTTTAACTTTTTTTTTCTTTATTATTTTTTCATTTTTCTTCTCCTTCTTCAAAACTTCATTGTCATCTCTATTGAAACTCCTCACTTTCAATATCACCATTTTTATCACAACTCCACCCTTCTTCTTTTACTACTATTAGTTTAACTCTCTTTAATTTTAAAACTTTATCTAAATATTTTTTTACATTTTGAACAATTTGAATAAACCCATTAGATTCAATAGTATGATTTTTGTTTATAAAATTATTGAGAAAAGAGAAAGTTGAGTGAAGAAGAAGAAAAAAAAAGAAAGAAATTGGGAGGGGGGCACTCAGCTCGAGGGGATGAGAGTGATGGTGAGAGATGAAGAAGAAGAAGAGAGAAAAAAAAGGGATGGGGTGTAGTGGGAGATGAAGTGAAATTTAAAGATAAAGTCAATAAAAATTCAAGTCATAAAATAAGATAGTGAAAAGGAAAATAAATTAGATATAATGTGATTGTGTAAAACCTTGCCCTTGGGACTTAACTTGTTGTTTAAAAGTCCTTGGACTAAGAGACAAGAGTTATAGACCATGTAGAAGCATCAAGTCTTGCCCATATGATGGAATTTGTAAAGTTTTTGGTCTAAGTCTTGTCTCTAAGACAAGAGTTATAAAGTATCTCATAAATCAAAACACAAAAAAACTGTGTCAACACTTGCCCATGAGAAGTAACTTGTTCTTTAAAAATTTGTATGCTAAGTATTACCTCTATAATAAGAGTTATAGAGTATCACGTGAAATTTCAATCCATATATATTTAGAATAGTAAATAAGAAAAAAAATTATCTTGAACTTTGGAACTTGTATTTAGAAATCATTTTATTTTAAAAATTATAAAATATATAAAATAAATAGTCTTTATAGTTCCATAATTAAAAAAATTAGATTTCAATCATTTTATAAAAATGCAAGGACAAATAAGATCATTTTTGTACCTTTTCTTGAGTAAATATTCAGCAAGATGAATATACAACATTCATCCTGACTGTTTCAATTCAAATAAAGATTTTTTAAACAAGTTTCTTTCAAATCTTTGTGTGTTGCAGGTGTTGACAATTGAATGCTTTGGAGATTTTCATAAAAATATTATGGTCCAATGAGCCATATAGATAGGTTGTGACAATATCCATGATATGAATTTCAAGCTTTTCATGAACTGCCGGATTTATTAGATATTTGAAGATAATTATATCTATCACATGAGAATTTATCTTATCATAATCAGTAATTTTTGAATTGGAGATTGGTCAATTCAATTTTGATGAAGCTTGTCTCTTATTCCCAAAAAAAATCACACATCATCTATGTGTCGAGTCATTTGCTTTGATTAGTTTCTTGCCATAACTTGAATGATAATATGGCAATCTCCTCACATAACTTTTGTTATGAAATATTCTTCCAGCATTAGTGTAACCAACAACCTATAAGTGCACCAATTGCACTAATACATGATATTTTCAATCATTTTCATGAGATTAGAATTGATTTTTATTTATGTTAAGCACTCTCACAATTATTGGAGTACTCAATAAATCACTTTAAGACCTTTTAAATCCTATAAGAATTTTCATATAACCTTGGTCGTCTAGTTAGACATGACAATCATTTACTACACATATTCAAGTATTTCATCTATTGGCAAATTGAAACAAGTTTCTTTGCATCCACCACTAGAGAATATGTCTTCATTTAACAATGTCAGGACTTTTTCAAACTCTTCATGCCTCGAGGCACAAATCATACTTTATGTTTTATAGTTTTACTTTTCAATAATGATTTCTTTGTATCCCACTAACATTATATCTTTATTTATAAACTATAAGTTCAAAACATTAATTTTCTAAGTGAAATAAAATATATTTGAATAGTGTATTTTATTTTGTCAATCATTTATTTGTCCACATAATATGACCGATTTGCATTCAACATCCTCGTCACCATCTATAGAATTAAGCACCACTTCATACCAAATATATCATCAATGATCATTTGACTCAATTCCAATACGACATAATTTATTGAGATCTCTTCATTCTTCATCATTTCAGGTATGTTAACCTTTGCCAAGATTTTATGAACTGCTATGTCGTCGTGCTTTTTTAAAAGCACAATCCTCATTATTGTGATCATCTTGATCATTTTTTTCTCTCCATTCTCAAGGAGTTTTACATTGAAATCGATTGATCTATCACACTTTAAACATACAGTAGACTCTGTCCTTTAAGAATTTCTCATCGGACCATTTGCAACTGAATTATAACATTGGATCAGAAAATTTATCTAGAAATCAATTTGCAACATTATGCAAATGAATTATCTCTTGACTTCAAGTTCACATTTTTACGAGGAACTAGATAATTCATTTTACCCATTCTTTTCAGTTGTCAATTATCTCTCCCTTTAATGTTAGAAAATCTAACGTTCATCCCAACCTCATTTGGTGATCCATCTTTGTGTGTGGTGGAGCAATTATATCAGATATCACTGTAATCATATAAAATTTATTAAAATTAAAATATATCAGTCCAAATAAATATTGTGAACTAATATAATTGGGTTAATTATTTAAGTCCAATAAAATATGAATTTAATTAAAAATCCAAATTTATTTATTTGGGCAATAAAAATGATCCATTTTACTAGGCTCAATATCCTCTCATCCTAAAGACCCACTTGATGTCACATGTCGGATAATGTGGCATGCCAAGTCAAATAAAGAAGACAATATGGTCATGCTATATGTCAAAATGACATGAAATTCCTATCTCAATCGAATGCCAATAAAAATGTACCACAATTACAAGTAATATACTCCAATCAATCAAATATAGTCATGTAACTTGAAAGGAAACCTATTCTAATCACTTTTTCTGCGTCATGTCACTTAAAATTGATTAGTCCAAGAAAAGTCCAATTCCATCATAACTCCTTTATTCTACAATTATATATAGGGGTCCTCATAATTCAGAATTCACATATAAAAATACTAACAAGAAGCCAAAGAGAGCTCGTGGATCAAACACGTAGATTTCTCTACAGGCACCAAGTTCAAGAATACAAGTTCAAGAACACATCAAGATCAAGACTGCTGAATTCAAGAACAAGCCAGAAAGCCCTTGATTCAATTACAAGTCAAGATCAAGTTCAAGAAATAGTTCATATCAAGTTCAAGTTTAATTTTATCAAATTTATAAATCAAGATCAAGACTACCAAATTCAAGAACAAGCCCTTGATTCAAGTACAAGTCAAGATCAAGTTCAAGAACAAGTCCATATCAAGTTCGAGTTCATCAAATCCATAAATCAAGATCATGCTCACCAAATTCAAGATCAAGCCCAAAAGTCTTTGGATTCAACTACAAGGCAAGATCAAATCTATTAAATTTTATAAAATTCAAGATCAAGCTAAAGATCCCTTGAACTTATATTTGAAAAATGAATCAGAGAATTCATAGAGATTGTAGAACTTAGTCCTTGAAATAAAATACTACGATTGTCACAATATTTTATCGTTCCTTGATTATTATTTTCTCGATGTAAATTTTATTATCATACAAATTTTGACACGCTTAGTCGAACAATCCCTACCTCTTATCTTAAATTTTCAAGAACCAAAGAATATTAAAATGACTTTCAAGAAGATAAACTCTCAATCAACTTCCTCTAACGTTGCTGATTCTAAGTTCTCCACTGAAGTAGAAGAGATTCTTGGTGTTACTTTTGGACATGTTGGAGTTGTTACAAGGAGTAAAGCCACCATTCTGGGACAAAAAGCACTGCAAGTGTCATCCACATCAACCCCTAATTTTGAATCTTCAACCCCAAAAGGATCAAGGTCCTCTGCAAATGCTTCAGAAGGAGGAAGTAGTGTTGCTAAAATGATCAAGAAGACTTTAGCACTACTTGATATCTCTGATTCCAAGAACTCTACTGTAAAGAAAGACCATGTTTTAACTAATAAGTCTTCTCCATATGCATCGTGTAATGTGATCCCTCTGAAGATCAACTTTTGTGATAATTCATGCTACTCTTCAGGGCCTCCAACTATCATGCAAGTAATGATAACTGATGTTTCATCTATGGAGGAATAACTTGCAAATCTGATAAAGATGATTAGAGGATTGACCATGCATGTGCAATATCAAGAGTCTCATATCGATAAGTTGATGGATAGGGTAGATGGATTACTAGATGGGGAATCTATCCATGCACATAGGAAGGATATTGAAATTCAAGAGATTGAAAATCCTGTGAAGCAAACACTGCCTATCAAGAAGATGACAGTTTCTGCTGAAAGGATGATCTCACTCAATCAATTAAAGGAGTTCATTAAAGGAACCATCAAAGACAAATATGAAGTCTCTGCCAAGTCTTTCCATATGTATTTCAAGCCTCACACTACAAGGATTGATAGCCTTAAAATTCTTGCGGGCTATCAACCTCCTAAATTTCAATAGTTCGATACCAAGGGAAATCTAAAGAAACATGTTGCACACTTTACGGAGACATGTAATAATGCTGGGACCTATAGAGACTATCTCGTCAAGTAGTTTGTCTACTCCTTGAAAGGGAATGACTTTGACTGGTACACAAATCTTGAGTCTCATTCCATTGATAGTTGGGAGCAACTAGAGCATAAGTTTCTCAATCATTTCTATAGAATGAGATGCGCAGTGAGCATGGTAAAAATCACGAATACTTGTTCAAGAAAATATGAACTAGTCATTGATTTCATAAATTGATGGAGAAATGTGAGCCTCAATTGCAAAGATAGACTTAGTGAAACTTCTGCATTAGAAATGTGTATTTAAGGAATGCACTGGGGCTTCTCTACATCTTACAAGAAATCAATCCAAAGTCCATTGAAGATCTAGCTACTCGCACTCACGACATGGGATTAAGCATGTCTTCTATATAAAAAGATGTGATACCTGTCCATGATCCTCGCAAAGGAAATGATAAGCAAGAACCCAAGAAATGAATCAAATTTATGCTAAAAATAATAACAAGGAATACATGAATATCAATGTGTCTCCTATGAAGTTCACTACAAAGAAAAGCAATAAGTAAACAGTGAAGACAACTTTTCAAGGCGTCCAAATCAAAAGTTAACATTAAGGGAGATGTAAGAAAAGAAATACACTTTTCTAGATTCTGATGTCATCTCAAATATTTGATGAATTGATAGAGAAAAAACTCATTGAGTTGTCAGAGATAAAGTGACCTGATGAAGCTGGAAAGATTAGTGACCCAAACTACAAATATCATAGACTTTTGTGTCACCCTCTCGAAAAGTATTTATTCTTCAAGGACAAAGTTATACAATTGGCTAGGAAAGAGAAGACTGTCATTGATGATGAGAAAGCAACTTCTAACCAAATCTTTATCACTTGTAGCTCTCTTGACCCAGTTCAAATATATACCTCTGAAAAAGAAAAGTCAACAAAGCTAAACAAAATCCAAACTGATAGAGATAATGATGTAGGTTAGATTCTCATAACTAGATAGAGATGTAACAAGACAAGTTCATGAAAAGAATAATCTAAATAACTAACTAGAGGGAGGATAGTGAGGAGACCAAATAAGCAAAAGTTGGTTAAGCATCCAAAGAAACCAAAGTTGGAAGTGCATCACCATAAAATACTGTGACGTCCTATGACGTTTGGAGAGTTCTTACCAAGTTGGTTTTACACAAAGACTATTCAAGACGATAACGATGCATCATGTTTTAATACTGACAAAAGAAAAACAATAGGTGAAACTTCATTTTAAAGATGTTTCCTATGGACAAAGAAGAAGTAATGAGCGAAATTCCATCAAAAGTGTCCCCTTTATCTTCTGAAAAGCCTGTAGAACCCTCTTCTCAAGAAGTACATACATTTCATACAAAAATCACATTTATAGATGATGATCTTTTATTTGGTGAAAAACTACATAATCTTCCTTTGTATATGGTGGGTCACGTGCTAGAGAAGAGGATAAATAGAATTTTGATAGATGAAGGACCTGAAATTAACATTTTGACCATCCACATGTTGAAAGAACTAGGCATCCCGATCGAGGAACTTAGTGAAATTCATCTATTAATACAAGGATTCAACCAAAGGGGCCAGAGTTCTATAGGATCCATCAAGTTATAAATCCATATTGGTGTTTGCGATCTAGTAGATGGATGTACGTGATCGATGCAAAGACTTCATCTAATACATTTCTTAGCAAGCCTTGGGTATATGAGAACGAAATTATCTCATCCTCCTATTATCAATGTTTAAAATATCTTCAATCTAGAACTCAAAGAAAAATAGTTGTTAATAATAATCCTTTCACTGAAGCTAAGCCACACTTTGCTGATGCAAAATTCTATTTGAAGAGTTACATGATGAAGGAGGAAAAACTTGACGATGTCAAATTGACTATGTTCTATGATCTTGAAAACAAGAGAACTAATGTGGTTAGTGAAATACTCAAGGCCAATATTTAGGAGCTTGATTTCTATCCAAATAAAGGGAAGATAATGTCCTAAAAAAAGAAGTCAACTTCTGTACTCTGCTATGTTCCAAATGTAAAGAAAGAGGCGGGTCAATTATCTGATATTTAAGAAAATGTATTGGGAGGGATAACTCTTCCTATAAAATGCATTGATGCAATCAACTTGTCTTCAAAGCTACTAGAAAAGTTTATGGCTCAAAATCCACCTCAGGATATGTCACTTCCTACAAAACGTACAAAAGGCTTTGGTCCATATGCTTATAAGTTACTGGAAAACGTTGGATACCACCTTAATGAGATATTTAAATTAGAGAAACTTCCATTAGAAGATATCACCAGGCAAGCATGCAAAGGTTTAGGCTATAGCTAACCACTGTCAGTTCGTATCTCCATAAAAAGGGTAAGTAGCAATTATATCACTATAGAAGACAAGTCTGTGTCTTCTAATAAAAGGCCTTCTGTCTTTGATATACTTGGAAGATTTACTACAAGGAGTTTGCATTAGAGAGGTTAGGACAATTAAAGAAAAAGAATAACAAACGTAGAAGAAGTTAGCTAAGGGTGACAACACTGGCTCCGCCTATCCAAAAGGTTTTCCAAAGCATGATTCCCTCTAGGATGAAATGTCAAGTAAAGCTTATGATTTTATATGAATAGGTACTAAAAGAAAAGACTCACACCATGGTTTACACCAAGGAGCATGGGAAAGATGAAGAAAGTATAGGCTCCTCATATCATATTACAACCCTAAGTAAGCTTGATGTCTTATATCAAATGAAGATTGATGGAGAGCTGGAAGATACTGTTTGGTGTTGTCATATATCCATCAATTAAAATGATCCACGAGAAGAAGAAGATATGGGAGACGCTCCACCAGAACTGGAAGAAGTAACAAAAGCTACAGTAGATCTCTTAAAAGAAGTTAATCTTTGCATCGACAAACACCTAAGGATAATTTACCTGAGTGACTTTCTAGAAATTGATGAAAAGCGATTATATGAATATATTTAAAGAATATAAGGATGTATTCACTTGGAGTTACAAAGAAATGTCTGGCTTGAATCCTAAGATACTGGTCTATCAATTACCAGTCAAGAATGGTGTTCGTCCTGTCAAACAGGTCCAAAGTTATTTTAGGCTAGAGTTGATACCATTGACCGAGAATGATGTCAACTAACTCATCGAGATAGGATTCATTTGTGAAGGTAAATATCCTATATGGATTTCAAGTATCAATCTCGTGAGAAAGAAGAATGGTCAAATTTGAGTGTGAGTTGACTTTAGAGATCTCAATAACGTATGCCCAAAAGATGAATTTCCACATCCTATTCCAGAGTTGATGATTGATGCTACCATTAGTTATGAAGCAATGTCATTCATGTATGGTTCTTCTAGCTATAACCAAATCCGCATGGCACTAAAAGATGAAGAACTCACTGCATTTCACACCCTTAAAGACATCTATTGCTTAAAAGTGATGCCTTTTAGTCTAAAACATATTGGTGCCACATATAAAAGGCTTATGTAGAATGTATTTAATGACTCATTCCATAAAATATTGAATATTATATTGATGACTTAGTGGTGAAGTTGATAAAGAGAGGTAACCATTTGAAAGACTTAGGAATGGTGTTTGACTTGCTCCAAAGATATCAGTTAAGGATAAACCCATTAAAATGTGAATTTGGAGTTACTTATGGAAAGTTTCTTGGCTTTATTGTGCGAGATCGAGGGATTGAGATCGATCAAGCTAAAGTTGATGCAATCTTGAAGATGCCCGAGCCTTGAGACATTCATGAATTGAAAAGCCTTTAAGGAAAGTTAGCTTACTTGAGGAGGTTCATCTCAAATCTAGCGGGGAGATTCCAGCTATTCAGTCATCTTATGAAGATTGGTGTTCCTTTTAAGTGGGACCAAATAAGTAGCAAATATTTTGAAAGTATGAAAGCATATCTGGAAAACCCTCCAATTCTAGCAGCCTCTATACATGGAAAGCCATTTATACTCTATGATGTGTCACAAGAAAGGTCTTCAGGGGCCCTATTAGCTTAAGAAAATAATGAAGGTAAGGAAAACACCCTCTACTACTTGAGTAGAATGATGATGTCAAATGAGCTAAATTATTCGCTAATCAAAAAGTTATGTTTGGCATTAGTTTTCTCAATTCAAAAGATGAAACCTTATTTTCAAGCTCACGCCGTTCGCCTCATTCCTAAAAAAATCCTATCAAGTTCATCATATCGAAACTAGTCCTCAGTGACCAATTGGAAATGTGGTACCTCCAATTTAAACAATTTGAGATGGTGTATGTCCCTCAAAAGGCTGTCAAGGGACAAACATTATCATACTTCTTGGCAGACCATCTGATACCAGATGATTGGGAGTTAACTGATGAGCTTTCTAATGAAAATGCGATGGACGTTGAAATACAACCTCCTTGGAAGATATACTTTGATAGGGCTGCACATCATGTCGGAGTTAGCACTGGCACTGGTGTGGTGTTTGTCACTTCATGGGGAGAGGTCTTACCATTATCATTCACATTGAAACATCATTGCTCTAATAATGTCGCAAAATATCAAGCATTAATACTTGGACTCAAGATGGTCGTTGATATGAAATAATTATAGCTGTAAGTTTTTTGTGACTCTCAATTGGTGATTAAATAACTCGTGGGAACCTATGAGGTCAAGAATCCTAAACTGTTCTCATATCACTGTTATTCTCAAAAGTTGATAGGATGGCTCGGAGATGTAACCCTCCAAAATATGATGAGAAAGGAAAATAAAACAATTGATGTCTTAACTTCTCTAGCTTCAACTTTGATGCTTCCTAATAAAATACAAGTTACTATCTGCTAAAAATGGGTAGTGTCATTGCCGGATGAAGACTAACATATGGAGAATAAGCTTGAGCATGTTGTCGCAGTTTTCAAAGCCAACAAAGAGGACTAGCGATAAGCTATTATCAACTACTTATGTTATAGGATGCTTCCAGAAGATGCCAAAAAAGGGACTGACATTCGTTGTTGTGCACCTCATTTTCTTTACTATAAGGACACACTATATAAAAGATCATTTGAGGGGTTACTCCTTCAATATCTGGAGAGGAAGAAGCAAGCCAAACTCTGTAAGAAACACATTCAAGAGTATGTGGATCACATCAATCTGGACCGAAGCTCCACTTTCACATAAAGAGAATAAGATATTATTGGCCAACTATGGTAAAAGATTGTTTATACTATGCTTGAAGGTGCAAGACTTGAAAATTCCATGCAAACTTCATACATCAATCGCCTGAAGTTTTACATTCAACTATCGCATCTAGGCTATTTGATGGTTGGGGCTTAGATGTTATTGGACCACTTCCAAAATCTTTTGGTGGATACCTATATATCTTGGCTACAACAAATTACTTCTCAAAATAGACCGAATATGTCGCTCTCAAAGAAGTAAAGAAGGAGAATGTTGCAAACTTTATTCGGGTGAATATCATATATTTATTTGGCATTCCTCGATACATAATAACTGAAAATAGCAAGTCATTTGATAACAAATTGATGAATGAGATTTGTGATCTCTTCAGCTTCAAGCAGCATAAATCTTTTATGTATCATGCTACCGCCAATGGTCTTGTTGAAGCATTCAATAAGACGCTATGTAATCTCCTGAAGAAAGTAGTCTCCAAGTCTAAACAAGACTTGTATGAAAGAATGAAAGAAACCTTGTGGGCATATAGGATAATATATCACACACCAACCCAATAATTGCTTAGAATCGTGTTCTAAGTTTAGTTGCATGAGTGTCAAAAAACTGCATGTTTCCGCTTGATCTCTTACATGAGAATTAAAGCTATAAGTGCCTCTCATCAAACTTCAGACTCATACCAAATGATGATGACTCAGTGGGTCAAACCCCTATAAAAGATGACCTTTCTAAAAAATGTACTTGAAGTCTTCAAACCCTCCAAGTAGCAAGTTGAAGCTTTCAAATTCTCTAAGTATGCAAGTTGAAGTCTTCAAGTTCTTCAAACTTGCAGGTTGGGAGCTCAAATAAAGTATGCAAGCAAGTTGAAGTCTTCAAATTTTCTAAGTTTGTATTAAAGTCTTCAAGTGAAAGTTCTAGATTCCTAATGCCTTCAAACTAAAAGGTCAGCAAGTTTAAAAGTCGAAATGTTCAAGCCTTGTAAGTCCTTAAGACTTATCTTATAAGTTGAAGCATTTCACAATATTTGCAAGTAGAGATTATGTTATTTTCATTGTTATTGACCTATAAGTTATGGGTCGAGCTTGGATTGTTAAAACTTGCAACCAAAGCAAATTCAAGTGGGAGAATATAATTAAAAAGGGATCATAAAGATGCATGATGTAAGAAGAGATAAAAAAAGAAAAATATTATTATCATAAATACTCTAACATATCATCTAACTTTAAAGAAAATAAACAAAAGATTAAAAAAAATCTAATCTAAGCATAAATAATAATTAATCAGTTCTTGACGCAAAGCCTCAAGACGTTCCTTTCTTTGTCCCAGACTATTGAACAAATTTGTGTCAGATCATGCATTGAATTCCTTGACTTCAAGTGTGGTGGCTAGCTTGGATCCTTTAACTTCATCCTTGGTAGTTGCTAAAAGGACTTCCAAAGCTTGTGCCTTTTTGCATAGCTTTTTTATCTTCTTCTTCATATTACCCAACGACTGATGAAGGGAGGATATCACTCTAACCTTCTCATATGACTCAAGCATGACATTTGAAAGACGTTCTCCCACTGCTAGAATCAACTCTTTTCTTGCAGCTTTCACATCCATATCATGGAGGGTTGATCATGCTTGGTCATACGAGGTAGCAAACTTAAAGAAAGAATCTAATAGCTTTATCAAAAGTGAGATGTCCACATCTTTTCATTTCATCTCCTTGATAATTAATTGAATTTAATCTTTAAGAGAGGAAGCAGAATTTACACTGCATCTAGAGAATTTTTCCTGAATAATGATCTAAAGAGAAGAAATAAAATTCTTTTGAGCATCTAGGATGACTCTTTTCCCATCAAACACGGACACTAAAGTTGTTGTTAGAATTTAAAGTGTCTTTTACCTCATCACAAGAGATAGAGGTTGGATTTTTGTTTGCCTATATTAAAAAGGGAAAAGGATAAATAGTAAAAAAAGAGTTAAGATATACTCAATAGGGTAAAGTCTTAATCATACCTCTTTTAAAGGGAGTGTTATAGTCCTTGAAGGGCTATTTGTCTCATCTTACAATTCAACCACGGGTGTAGTAGCATCTCCTAAATCATCTAGGCATACCCGTGTTCTCTTCCAATAATGATCTTTACTAGTACTTTCGCTCTCATATTGAAGTAACCTTTTAGGGACTCGAGCGACTTGAAGAGATGTCTTTTCTTATGGTGCCATGGGAGGAAGTTGAGATTTTCCTTTCTTACGTTATTGGGATACTTTGGCATCCAAAGGAGGAGGTACATCAGCTTTGGGGACTTCGATTATATGTACTTCATCAGAACTCTCTAAGTGTACGATAGGTTTTGGTCTACCAACATTTATTAAGCATTGCAAATGATTACGAAGGAAATCTCCATGAGTCTTCGTCCACCAAGTTTGATAGTCAGATCCAAAAGAATCTTACGCATTAGGCGTGATTAAAGGAAAAGTTACTCGTGATGAAGATCGACTCATAGCATAGATCCACAAAAATATGAGTCCCTAGTCCTAAGAAGCACTGTGAATGTCATTATTCATAATACCAAGAATGTTCTAGTAGAATCTAAATTGACTACTAAAGTGATGTGGAATGTACGGCTCAATTATAAATGAACTTTTGCATCTAAAGGAAAGATAGTTAAAACGAATACTCATGAAATAGCTCAATTCCAACTCTGGTGTATGATCATTATCTATATTAAAGTAAGAGTATGTCTTATCCAGCATAGTAGAGGACCAAACAAGCTTCTCTACACCATGGATACATTTCCTTGCATCATTTTTATCAAAATACCTTGTGACACCTTCTCCAGAATATACTATCACGGTAGGAATAAAGGGCCCTTTGGCAATTGTAAAATGAGTCTTGAAATAATGAACAAACCAGTCATAAACATAATGGATGGGGAAGCATGCTATACTTTAATCAAGTTGGGATGCAGTTGAGATCTTATTCAAATCATTGTAGATACTGACCAACACCAGAATTGTGAGACTGATCATTTTTCCACTCCCCATCAAGCTTGCCATTTTGAAAGTCCCAAGACAAATTAAATGACCTTCTTTATTTGGAAGGACAAAAATGCACAACCAACAAGATAAGAAGGTTGCCAGATATGTCTCATCTCTTTTGTCAGAGTTCACTCCGAGCTTAGAAAATACCTTTTCTTCAACATTTGACCATCTCTTTGTATCGGGCAAAGATCCACTAGGATTATATGCTAATTCAAGACGAGCAAGTTTTTCCTCCTATCTTGGCGGAGCAGGTCCATACCTTAGGGGTCTCTTGCAGCAGAACTTTATCCATTGGCTAAAAAGACACCCTTTGGTTAGCACCCCAAAGATGATGAAAGACCACAAATAAATATTCACTAGTACGAGGGAGATATTTTATCTTCTCTTCATCAAAATCGATAAGTTTCTTGACCTCAGGAACTACTTCCTCATAAAGAGAATCCAAAATTGGTAAGCCCCCAAGGATATATAAATCCCATTAAGAAATGGAAAATTCCCCAACAAATGTAAGAAGCATATTTGTTTTAGGGAACCACGCTTCACAAAATGCTCGTAAAATATTTGAATCGCAATCATAAGTAAAAAGTGATACATAAATAGCATCGTAAATTTATACCATACCCAAGGCTTCTTGAATCCTACCAAGTACATCTTCAATCCACTCCCAATAACCTAGAATATGGCGATACTCTTCCTCAACAATCATGGTTCTCCCCATTGAATCTTACCGTGAATTATGCGACGACCTAACCTTAGAAGGGAACTTGCAATTAGCATGATGGTGATCCAGTTCTTAAAGGGAACACAACTTGAGTAGTTTATTAAAATTGTGAGTTTGCACTGAAGTCCAATTTTTCATATGAAGTGGGTTTCTCAAAGAAGGACACTCACTCACATATCAACCAACTAATAGAGTTTGAGTTAAGAATCTGATTTGTTTCGACCTGTCTTCAGTTTGGACTACAAGATACTTAAGTTTGGTGGAAGGAGAGATTTATTGCCTTAAAATCACCATCTTTTTAAACTGCAAGGAATAGAAAAAGCTATTAGTGATAAACTTAAGCGTAAAACAACAAGGAAAATATATGAATATACTCTTGTCAAGAAAAGATCTTTGTTATTTTTAGAGTAGGAATGCATATTCATCCCTTTTCACCATAATGATATCTTCAAATGTCATTCTTAAGATGGGAATGTGTATCCATTCCTTTTCACCATAAGGACATCTTCAAATTTCCATTCTTAAGGTAGGAATGCGTATCCATTCCTTTTCACCATAAGAACATCTCCAAATTGCTATTCTTAAGGCGGGAATGCGTATTCATTCCTTTGTGCGATAAGAATTTTCATGAAATTACCTTATTCTTAAGGCAAAAATGCATATCCATTTTTTTGCGTGATAAAACTTACCATGAAATTATCTTATTCTTAAGGCGGAAATGTGTATCCAATCTTTTGCGCGATAAGAATTACCATGAAATTACCTTATTCTTAAGGCGAAAATGCATCTCCATTCCTTTTCCCGATAAAAATTACCATGAAATTACCTTGCTTAAGGTGGGGATGAGGATCAATCCTTTCACACCTTAAGACAACATTCTTGTGATACAATAAAGCTTAAATTCACAACCCTACAAAAGAAAAAAACAGAGAAAAAAAAGACAAAACATACAAAATAAATTAATAAATAAATATTTTCACCTCACACTTTGATGCTCCACGTCTAATTCCAAGGAGTGTTTGCAGCACGAAACTCTAAATCTGTGAATATAATGCTAAAAGAATAAGGAGCAAGGTCTATTTATAGATGTTCAGAAAATCCATGTCCTACACTATCTATGATGCCTAATTTCACTCCAAAAAGAAATTGTAATACAACTCCAAAGAGGATCCTAACACAACTCTAAAAAGGAATCCTGACACAACTCCAAAGAGGAATCCTAATGCAACTCTAAAAAAGAATCCTAATGCAACTCCAAAAAGGAATCCTACTGCAACTCTAAAAAGGAATCCTAATACAAAACAAAGTTTTTTTTTCTTGTTCTGATAGGACAAGGTTAATGAAAAAGTGGAGGGACAATGAATCCTAATATTAGAAAGATTAGAAAAGAAAAACGAGAAGATGTTAATGCTCGAAAGTTCATTTCTCCATTTTCTTGATAAGTTACGGTGCTAATTTTTTTTAATTTGGTATGACTCTCATGTGGCACAATATATATTATTCCATATTTTTGCAATTATATTACAATTAAGATATCGAATTAATACTTCAAACCCAGTCTTCAAAAGATAAAATATCTCGATGAGACTTGAAGTAGAGGGCATTTGTAATCATATAAAATTATATAAATTTTATAAAATGATTCAAATTATATTAAATTCAAAATATATTAGTTCAAATAAATATTATAGATTAATATAATTGAGTTAATTATTTAAGTCTAATAAAATATAAAATTAATTAAAAATCCAAATTCATTTATTTGGGCTATTAAAGATGACCCACTTTACTAGGCCCAATATCCTCTCATCCTAAATGCCCACTTGATGCCACGTGTCGGATGACATGGCATGCCAAGTCAAATAAAGAGGCCAATAGGATCATGTCATGTGTCAAAATGACATGGCATTCCTATCTCAATTAAATACCAATAAAAATGTGCCACATCAGGTGATGTATTTCAACTAATCAAATATCGACATGTCACTTCAAAGGAAACCTATTCTAATAACGTTTTCTGTGTCATGTAATTTAAATTTGATTAGCTAAAAGAAAGTCCGATTCCATCATAACTCCTCTATTCTGCAACTATATATAGTAATCCTCATAATTTAGAATTCACATATAAGAATCCTAACTAGAAGTCAGAGAGAGCTCGTGGATCAAACACGTAGATTTCTCTACAAGCAACAAGTTCAAGAATTCAAGCATTCAAGTTCAAGAACGCATCAAGATCAAGACCACCGAATTCAAGAACAAGCCCAAAAGCCCTTGATTCAAGTACAAGTCAAGATAAGTTCAAGAACAAGTCCATATCAAGTTCAAGTTCATCAAATTCATAAATCAAGATTAAGAATACCAATTTCAAGAACAAGCTCAAAATCCCTTGATTCAAGTACAAGTCAAGATCAAGTTTAAAAAACAAGTCCATATCAAGTTCAAGTTCAACTTCAACTTCATCAAAATAATAAATCTAAATCAAGACTACTAAATTCAAGATCAAACCCAAAAGCCCTTGGATTCAAGTACAAGTCAAGATCAAATCCATCAAATTTTATAAAATTCAAGATCAAGCTAAAGAGCCCTTGAATTTATATTTAAAAAGGTGAATAAGAGGATTTATATAGATTGTAGAACTTACTCTGTGAAATAAAATACTACGATTACCACAATATTTTTTCGTTCCTAGATTATTATTTTCTCAACACGAATTTTATTTTCATATAGTCGCACATTCAAAGTTTAGATGAAATTTATTTGTTTGCTGACCCTGAATCAGTTATGATGGAGAAATCTTGTTAGCTTGACGTGTACATGTATTGCTACATGTTAAATAAACTCATCTCATGCTAAATATTATTTGAGAGTTTTGTTCTCGTGCCCATGATTCAACTATAATTGGAGGCATACAATTTCTACAAAATTAATCAACATTATCAATATAATCTTATAATTTAGAATTGTGCTCTTAATTCAACAATTTAAGCAAACAACCTTACTAAAATCAATTTGTAAGTAGACAACAAAGAAAATGTGACCATCCTTTAAATGCAACTATTAAAATTATATAATTGCAAATGGTCCACATGAAAGGTGAACAAGCTTATATTCATTGTCACGCCCCGGGAGGGTACCCTTGGCGTGGTCAACACTCAGAGACTATTGCTAGCCCCCAAGCGAACCACTTGGTTTCATCACATTCATTCAATCATAACTAATAATAGAAGACATCAATGATCAAGAATACTTAATGGAAGGCAACAATGATTTGATAATCAAAGGTCAAAGGCCAAACAATATAGCAATCAAACTGAGTAAGACTAGTATGAAAGATACTAGCCAAAACATAATCTAATCACAATTCAACAGTCTAGTCTATGAAGCTTCTATCCATCGACAAAGTGGTGTCAATGACAGACCCATGACTACCTAAAAATAGAATAAAACAAGTTTAAACTCAAATCTAGAAAAGAACATGATATCCTCTGAAAGTAGGGGAAGACTCACCAATCAGCTAAATGCAAATCGGTCCTCAACGGGGTGCCTGTTGATGACCGCTAGTACTTGTCTCTGCATTATGAAGAGATGCAGGCCCAAATGGACGTTAGTATGTGGAATGTACAAGTATGTAAAATGACAGAATAAAACATGTAAAGATAGAATAACATCAATTCAAAATAGCTCAACTTAATAAATAGAGAACTCAATCACAAGTCAAGAGTCTAAAGTAAGAATACAATTTAGATAATTACCACTAATATAACATCTAATCCAATCCACTTAGAGTATTTTCAAGTCCTATTTGGGAGTTTCTCTAATCGATAATCATCACCTATGAGACGTTGATGATATAATGAAGCGATGTCATTGCCACATCCATCCAATACCTTGCCAGGATAAGGGACATCCCATTAATTAGTGGATCCACAGTCAATAATATCAAGTCCTCTTTCTAGGACAATAAGGAAATATTTGATTTTATGGTTCAATCCTCTCCTACGCTGGCCACATAGTTATTGAGTTTGAGTTGGACTTACTTTTACTCAATTCGGTGCTCAATACTCCTTCAAAGACTCAACATGCTCATAAAAGATCAACCCTATGGTTAACTTATTCAACTAGTCTCATTGGACATTTGTCAACTCAGTTCATCACATCAACTATCAACTTTTTGGTTAGGAACATTCTTTTAAGATTTAGCTCTTGACTCATAAATACTCTCCATTATGCATCATTCCAACTCATAGTATTCAGGGAACAAACATAGGGTTAAAACATTTAGGAACTCTATATACTCATTAAGCATAAATTATACTCATGCATACCTATTTAAGTGCAATATGTAAAAATAACAAGAATTCATTCTAGGGCTCATGTAGAAAAGTAAAATCATATATTTCAAGTATTTAATTCATAAAAACTATAATTCATGCAAAATTATATAGAAATACATTAGGATTTAAGAAAAACCTTCAAGAAATTTCCATGGAAGACTCAATTCATTCACAACTCCATCAATTTGGGTTATGGGGCGCATGGAAGAACATAATCCATGTTCTAGTTAGCATTACATACCTGAAAATTTTGAGTCTTGGAACAGCTTGGAAAAACTCACAAATTTTCTCTTCAAACCCTAATTGTTTTCTTTCTTGAAACCTTGCTCTAAGTTGGAGAATGTATTTTTGCATAATAAGACCGATTAAATATATTTTAGGTGTAAAAATGTCAAATTAAAGCTTTGAAAGGGTGGAAAAAGACCAAAATAACCCTTCTTAAAAAGTTGTCAAAGTCCTTCATGGGCCCACTTACGGTCCGCAGAAAATTCCAAGGCCCATAGGAACCAATCCGTAAGCTTTTGGGCAAATTTTAGGATTTCTGGATCGATTAAACGAGCCCAATCTACAACTCGTAGATACATCTACGATTCATAGATGGGTCCATTAAGTTTTGGGCTCAAAAATAAATTTTTAAAAAGTTTTTTCCACGAGTTAAAAGACGGGCCATAACTCAAATCACGTCCCGTAAGTCATCTCGTAAGTACACTCTGCTCTGGTAGTCTGTAGTAAAATAAGCATAACTTTTGGCTCCGAACTCCAAATGAGGTGAAATAAGTGGCGTTGGAAAGGTAATTCAAAGACCCTTCATTTGGTAGGTCATAGACTATCTAATTATTTGTGTGATAAGAATTATGATCATTTAAAGTTGATCCTTATATAATATAACACCAAAAACTCAATTTATCAGAAAGTTTTGAACTCAGTTAAGTATTAGAGGTCTCTTATGACCCTAATCTACTCCACATATATAAGAATGAGTCTTGAAAAATAGGTACATGTAAGGATAGAAGTATGGGGTGTCACATTCATCTTTATATATTTTTCAAAAATTTGAACGATATAATCCTAATCTTAGTTGGTACAATAATTATATCATCATGAAAACAAGCAACACTAGAGAATTCTTGAAAAATCTTTTGTTTCTTTGATATATAGCCACGTGAATCCTTAATTACTTTAGCATCATATTTGAACCAGATCAACCAAGCATGCCAACTGACCTTTATTTCAATAACTTCTAGTTTACTTCTGCATGTGATTCCATCATCATGTCTATATATGTTTGTATATAACAAACAAAAGAAAAGGACGGATAACCTTTTAAATAAATATTTATAACTCACTTCTCTTGTAGTAATATAAAGATATTAAATCTTCCTATAATTTTTAGTCTCAATATAATAATTTTTCTTTTCAATTCATCTGAAACTTAAATTTCTTTGAGACTTACTAAAGCCCCAATATTATACCTCCAATAGTAATACAATAACTCTTTTGAAGCTCACAATTAATTTTGTGTACTATCTGATGACACCATCCATATGGTGAATAACTCCTTTAAGAAAAAAACTATATTATTATTATCATGATCAAAATAATTTCAGACAGGACATGTTTCATGCTTTACTTTTGTCGTATCTTAGGTACACAATCAATGACTATTTATGTCAAAATAATTTTTTTTATTTTTGTCAAACCTTTCAAAGGGGTGGATTATGGCATATATCTAATGCATAATAATTTTACACATCTTAACCATTCACTACCAGCAGGGACGGACCCACATAGAGTCCACCGGGTGCTCGAATACCCATTAACGTAGTATTGAATATTATATATTTATGTAGAAATTAAGAAAAATTGGTATAAATTTAACATAGAGCATTAATTAAATAAATGGTTTGATTGGTCCAATGTTTTAAGGTGGATTCTTAAGGTTGTTTTTTTTCTGTTGGTTGGCCTGAGTTCAAATCTCACTCTCCACACTTTTCTTTTTAATTTTCAAAACACACTCTTCTTTACTTATCCATAGTAATATATAAGTATTGTCAACCGTTTGCTACTTTTCCTATTTTTTCATATTTATAATTGCTCTTTTACTATTTATTCCTAAAAAGAGGATATAAAAATAAATATTTTTCCTTTCTTCTTTATTCAAGATAATACACACTATTCTCTTCATTCCTAATAATTGTCATGTTTCACTTTTGGAAAATTTAATTTATAACTTTCAAAGTTAAATTAGATTAGAATAATTTAATATTTTAAAATTAAATTTTTGATGTTCAAGAACTATACTAAAAGTACTATAATTTGTAATTTTTCTATATCAATATAATAAAACAAAATGATATCTTCAAATGTTACTCAAGATTGATATCGTTTGACTTTAGAAAAAGAAAACTATGACAAGTGAAAAAGGAACATGGTGAATAGTTGTTCGTATTGATTGCTTTTACTACTGAGTTCAAATAGGAAAAGTAACGTAACTAGGAAAATATATGATATGTATTTACATTATACAACTATAGTTTGAAAAAATTACATTTTATAGCTATAGTTAGGGTTTTGTTGCTATTTTCTCTTTTCTCTTCCTCTCTCTTGCCTCTCTCCTCTCTCTCTGCAATTTCTTGTCAGATATACAATTACATATGTATACCAGCTGCATATATACAATTATTTTGACATATATACATATACAATTCACCTCTCTCCACTCTCTACCCTCTCTTGCTCGCCTCTCTCCTCCCTCTCCCAATCTCGCTTGCCAAATATACAAATACATATGTATATTAGTTACACATATACAATTATTTGATAGATATACATATACAATTTGACAAATATACATATACAAATTGCCTCTGTCCTCCCTCTCTCGATATCACTCGCCTCTCTCCTCCCCTCCAGGTCACATAGTCGAGGTTATGCCATGTAATTATGTAAAATATAGCTATTTGACCATATTAAGTTTCAAGCCTAGACTATTTATGAAAATTTCCCTTTCAAATATGATAGTTTTTTTTATGACAAGTGTTAAATTTGCACACTTAGCTTTATAAGTGGTAGCTAAGTGAGGGCGGAGATACATAGGCCCAAGGAGTTCATTTGAACTCTATTAGGCGAAAAATATACTATAGTACATAGTTAAAATTATATTTTGTATATATATAATAGATGTTGAACACCCTTTGGTTCTTGTGTACTTACTTTTTATGTTTTAAACTCCTTAATAAAAATTTTGATTCCGCAGCTATTAAGCTAAGATAGCACTCACAACTTTAAAATCCTAGATCTGCCACTGACTACCAGAGTGATCGAAAATCTATGATGCTTATCACAAGCCACATTCTCTTCAAAGAATGGATTAATCTTTTGTATATGCTTCATAAATTCATATTATAAACTTGTTCTCAAGACTTTAAAATTTATTTTGCATGACCCACCTCAACATCACTTTGAAAAGTCAAGTGTACCATACTTTATCTTCCTTTCTTTTGATACTTTATCTTCCTTTCTTTTGATGGAGGATTTATAAACTTATCAAATACCATGAGTCCAGTGACCTTTTATTAAATACTTTCACATTTTAAAGGACTATTTAGAGAACCCTTAATATTCTTTCTTTTATAATTACCACAATGATGACTATTATAGAGCTGCCCTTCCACACCTTTTTTATACATTTAATTACTTGTCATCTTTCAAACTTATTATCCACTATTGCCATATTCAAATGGTAGGAAGGAACAAATCAATTGGGCAGGTTTCAAAGTTATCATGCACTGCTACACATTCACTTCAGGGAATGGAGCAAATTAAATGGGAATATATTATTATTTTTTTTATCATTATTATATCATTATTATGGTGCATTGAGACTCAAACTCAACGTCTTACCCATATAAGATGCATTCAACCATAGTTCTATGGGACTCAAACCCAATATCTTATCATCATAGTGTATCAAAACTCAAATTAATGTCTTACCCTCTTGATGCGATAGAACTTGAATCTACCATCTTATCCTCAAATATTTTTCATTAAGGTGCATTTAGACTCTAAAATGATGTCTTCCCCTTAATAATGATATAATAGGGCGAGTGTATGTACTTGAACTCGCCTTCAAATCTTTGAAATATTACCATTTTTATGATTATATAAATAATTAAACAAGATATGAAATATTGTCATATCAACTCCAATTTAAAATTTATTGCGCTCTGCAAGATCCATTTACTAAATTCGGGTTGCGCTCTGCAGGATCCATTCGGGAGTGACGCTCCCAATAGAATTTTTTCTATACCTAGGGCTCGAACCCGAAACCTATAGTTAAGGGTGAAACAGTCCCACCATTGCATCACAACCCATGTTGATTGGTAAATATTAATTGACTCTACTACAACAGTAAATTAAAGTCTACTTCACTTTAGATAAGCATTAGAAAAAAAATGTTTCAATGATATGAGTATACCCATTAGATAGAATATTTTAACAAGTGAAAGTGCATTTAAAATCTCATGTCTATGTTGCTCACCGTGCAGTAGTCACATGGACAAAGTTAAATAGCAAACCATCTTGTTAGCATTTGACATATATAGTGCTATTATGAAGGAAAAAGATTATAGACATACCTCACGTATTAGAGATTAAAATATAACTCGGAGTTTGAAGATTAAAATATTTTATTTGATTGTTCATCTTAATGAGTCGATTTTATGGGTATCATATTTTTGATTGTAACAATTATCATTTTTCCATCTCGATTTTCATAACGAGATCAACTAAAACATGACTTGGAGAAAAACTAAAATTCAGTCTCAATTGACTAAAGGAGTAGAATCTTGTGCTGATAGGGATGGCAATAGGGCGGTGCGGGCTGAAAGTGGGGCGGGTTTAGAGCTATGCGGGGCGGATGCCGGTTTAAAATTATGTGGGGTGGGGCGGGTGCGGGGCGGATGCGGGGCGGGTTTAGAGCTATGCGGGACGGATGCGGGTTTAAAGTTATGTGGGGTGGGGCGGGTGCGGGGCGGGTAGAAGTAACTATTTGTAAAACTAATGCGGGGCGGGGCGGATTGCGGGTTCAAAAAATCAAATAGGCATTCGGAGAAAATTAAATATTTGTAATTAGTAAAAATCAAAGATATAAACTTTTTATATTAAACATTGACTTTAATT
>JBCEWC010005048.1:0-25798 GCA_038996855.1 Solanum aculeatissimum | reverse complement strand
CAAAAATGTTTATGGGGTTTAAATTATGGCTGGTTGAGGTGTCTATTGGGAACTTATTTTAGTTGAGGTGTCTAAGTAAAAAATGCGGACAAGTTTAGGTGTCTAACGATGACTTAAGCCTAAATTTTATTTATATCTTAGAAGGTAAAGATGTTTAAGATAAGACTCTTAAGGATTGTTTGGTTGGATATAATTTATTTGAAATTAATTATCTCGCAATAAGTTATTCCATCATATATATGAATAACTTATTTTATCACTATGATATAAATAGTAAACAAATATAGAATAAAATAAGTTTACATTCGTCCCAAATTATTATATTTTATTCTTCACATGAAATAACTCAATAATTTAAAAATAAATAAATATCAGAACAGATCAAAGAAAAAGTAATGGATCATGACAAAATATTATGAAAACAAGAACAATAACTAAAAGACATAATACATATATTGGACTCTAAACTTGACTTTAAATTTCAATTTTGATATTTAACTTTTATAGTGCATAAGTAGACACTTTAACTTCTTGTGCCTATTTGTTGAAATTATCTATATCTATATATAAAAAATAATACTCCTTTCGGTTTAAAAAAGAATATTTTACTTTTTTAAAAATTTATTTTTTAAAAAAATAACTTATTTTTCTTTTTTAATAATATTTTACTTTTAATTTTGCACGTGACATATTAAATGTTTCAAAATTAAAAAGTATTTTAATATATCTGACATAATTTTAATCTGAGACTTCAAGATTGAAAAACTTTTTCTATTTTCTTAAACCCCATATTAATTTAAACTATATATATTTTTCAAAAAAACCAAAAAAAATTGTAAATTTGCTCATAAATAATTCTTATAACTAATACTTTTCGTAAATCTAACCAGCTACTATCCAATGAGCCTATTAAATTTATTACTCCTATTAAATAGTAATAAAAATGGACCAAATGGTAAAAGAAATAAAAAATGAGAGACCCATATATGACTTTATCAACACCATTTTCAATCCCCTTATCCTGCTTTTTTCTATCTTCCTCCTTCACTCCCTTCTCCTCTCAGTTCTGCTACAATGGCCTCCACATTATCCACAATTACCCTTCGTTCTCCCTCCCCCATTTCTCCTTCAACCGCTAACTCCACGCATGCTTCGATTTCTTTCCCTACGAAAACCCTACAACTCCCCATTCGCACTCCCAAGCTCCAACACCGCCGAGCAACTTTCGTCCGCCCTCTCGCCGCCGTCGAAGCACCGGAGAAGGTAGTCCAGCTCGGAGATGAAATATCCAATCTAACCCTCGCTGACGCCCAGAAACTCGTCGAGTACCTTCAGGATAAGCTTGGTGTTTCTGCCGCATCCTTTGCTCCCGCCGCCGTCGTCGCTGCCCCTGGTGGAGCAGTTGCCGATGCTCCAGCTGCGGTGGAGGAGAAGACGGAATTCGACGTAGTCATCGACGAAGTGCCGAGTAATGCTAGAATTGCGACTATTAAGGCTGTTAGGGCTTTAACAAATTTGGCTTTGAAAGAGGCTAAGGAATTGATTGAGGGTTTGCCTAAGAAATTTAAGGAGGGCATTTCCAAGGATGAGGCTGAAGAAGCTAAGAAACAACTCGAAGAAGCTGGTGCCAAAGTTTCTATTGCTTAAATAAATTTGTGGTAAATGTTCATTCTTATTTGGTTTTGGTTATCTTCGCAAATTTGTGTTTTTGTAAGAGAATTCAGTTGTTAGATAGTTGTACCCAATTTTCTAAAATCAAGATTTTTTGCCCCTTTTTTCTTATGGTTCTGCATCATTTGATTGCTCCACAATTCCATGCCTGTAAGATCCATCATTAAATGCATCAGCTGTTGAATGATTTATCCATGTCCTAGATAACAACGACTGTTAAATTTACTAACTATACAAGTATTATGAATATGATTGAAGCGCGGAAAGATGCTTGCATCCAAGTGTGTTGTTTATTGTTCTGTGAAGGACTGAAGGGAGATGAGAACCATAAGATACATTAAGTGATTTCTTGTTATCTGCTTAAATTGTGATGAACAGTGCTTAGAGTGT
Organism: Solanum aculeatissimum; assembly: GCA_038996855.1. Lineage (NCBI taxonomy): Eukaryota > Viridiplantae > Streptophyta > Magnoliopsida > Solanales > Solanaceae > Solanum > Solanum aculeatissimum. The sequence goes on along the minus strand of JBCEWC010005048.1, from coordinate 23,737 downwards.
GTGCAGATTGGCTTAGAGTAGCACTTGGCTTAGTAACTTCTTACCCTAGTCTCGATTCCTCAAGGTTGTATTAGCTGTAATAGTTGTTGAAAACTTCTAGTCCCGAGTTGGCCTAAGCCATGCCTTTTACTAAACAATTTTGCAACATCTTAGATAAATATGGTGTGGAGCCTAGCTGATGAAAATATAACTTGTACACCCCACTCTATTATAAAAAGTGAAAAAACAACAACAACGAAGGAAGCGTGACAAGATGCTTTTGTTAAAATATGGTTCATGAAACATTTGAGTTACCAGTAATCTCTGTTCATGCCCTTATTGATCTGATTTCAAAGACAGTTTATAATTTTAACTAAAGTTTATTAGTGCCTCAATTTGTGAGTAGTGTATTTGTTTTTTGGTAACTAACTTTATGTGAATCATCAGTAAGGGAATTACAAATCCATAGCAGACTCAACAGTTTTCTCAATAACAAACTCAAGTGAAATTCCCCTCCCCCCCCAACACACACTATACACATAAATAAAAACTACTTCTTTGGCTTTATAATCACAATGTCTACTCTTGGCTTCAAATGTTCTCTGGTTTCTCTTCATCCACAGAGCATGAATGCATTTAACATATCATAATCTATATAGTTCTAACACTTTGAGACTTGCTTTTCGAGTTGTTGATTGCCCAATCTAAGTGCTGCAAACATGTGTTAGCAATGAAATCTGGTCTATTCATCCAAGGTAAGAACCTCTTCTACAAGGCTATGGCAAAATCACAGAAGATGAAGATATGGTCTGTATTTCTCAAGTGTGCTCGACAGAATTTATACATTGTATCCACATACAACCTCCATTTAACCAACCTATCTCTAATAGGAAGCCTGGCTTTAGAACTAAATTAACATGTTTGGTTGCACAGTAGGGTGTGCTTTCCTTGTAGTTATGAGATTCTAGAAAAAGGGGGACAAGTTTCCAGTTATCTGGTCATGGAAGTTGTGTGTATTTGAAACAAGCAATTTATGTTTCAAAGTGAAAAAAAATGATATTTAAAAATTTAAGTTGTGTTTGATCGATCATAAATACAAATTGAAGTTATTTTTGTCAGTAATTTGAAGTGAAAATGGTTTTTTTGGTACTTCTTGAATTTCCTGAAATGTTTTACAACTAGAAATTGGAAGGGGTCACATGATAATGCTAAATTACATACCAATGGAGAAAGTACACACATTTTCTATTGAACGCAGCTCCTGGAATCATTCTTTCATTGACATGCTAATATGGTGCCAATTGTTATGAGATCAAATAAGCTAATCAAATTTGTTCATTAACACCTTTAATTTATGTACTTGTTCCATAAAACTTGAAGCGCTTATAACGTAAAGTTGTAATTTGGTCACATTGAATTATAAGAAGCACTCTTCGTTATGCAACGTAAATTTTAATTTGATATTGCTTTCATTTAAAACATAAGGTAGTGATTAACCGAACTTTATATGGACAAATCGAGATCATCTCACTGGGAAGCAACTTTTTAGATTTCGCGATACATCAAACCCTCATGCGGAAGAGGTTGGTCCAAAAATAAATATAGTATCATAGCTATTTGGGATAAAAGTAATTTTTTTGAAAAAAAGTTAAAGGTATAATCGAACTTGTTTCTTTAGGTTAAATCATTAAAAAAAAATACAAATGACAAGAAGGTTGAAAATTCTAAGCTAAGATAACCACAAAAACTATCTAACAGCAAGTGTTCATATTTTGTTGAAGCTGATTGGGTAAAGTAACGTAGATTGTTCGATCACAAACTAACTTTATACAAGTAGATACTAAATCATTTTAGGTCACAATGAATAATCTTTACAATTTCTTTGAATTATAACAAGCATATCTTTGATCTTGATTTTACAATGTGTCGCGATTCTTCTTCCATACGTATATATAACAAAATACAAATAGAACAAAAAAATTTAGAGGAAAAGAGAGCGGTAAATGAAGGGATGATTCAAATTTCAAGAAAATCCCAAATATTACCGCCTGCATTTTTGGAAGCCTTTCATTTCTGAAATAACATCTGAACCGTCCAACTGTCAGTAAACTCTTCCTTTCCTTTCAGAGTTGTAATGAATGAGTCCAGAAATATTTTCAAGGCATATTACATCTCAACCGTCCAGCTCTGTTTTGACTGATAGAGAAGGCTAAATAAGCAAACTGTCCTAATATATACTATCTGCTCCTTCTACAAGCTTGTTTACCAACACAACACCCACGCCGATGTTTGCAAACTGGTTTGTTCCCTTTCTTATGCGTTTTTCCTTATTTATGTGGATTTTTTTTTGTTTTCTCGTTATTTTACCTGTTCCCGTTTTCGTATACATGCCTTTTAAGGACTAGAAATGGAACCCCAAACCCTAGGTTTATGGAAACCTTGAATGATTTGGTTGTTTATCTGTGTGTTTATGATTGTGGGTTCTTTTTTGGGGGATTTTTCTGAGCTGGGTTGTTTTGATTTCTCTTCTTTTTTGCAGATTTGAATCGGTATCAAAACTGAAGTGATTAAGTTTTGTAACCATTTTTTCTGGGTATGTCGAGTGACGAAAACACAGAGAAGAGCAAGAACCTAGCTGGGTTGTTAGCTGAAGGACGTGACTCTGAAACCCTAATGCCTGATGCTGGTGGAACTGACCCTGGAGCTGGGTTACCTGATGAGGTTCTTAGGGTTTCTGGTGGTAATGGAAATGTGGATACTGGAGCTATTAGTGGTCCAGAGGTTGTTTCTGAGGAGACCCCAAAAGTGGGGAATGATGCCGATGGTGATGGAGTTTCTCATCTTGTGGAAGTTAATGGTTCACTGGAAAATGTTGGCGGCAGCGGGAGAGAGCTTTCTAGTCAAGGGGCTGAAGCAGAGCAAGGACCTGGACATTTGGTTGGGGAAATGAACGGAGAGGAGAATCTGGCGGAAAATACGGAGGAGGAGATGATTGATGCTGTTGATGGGGGAACTGCAGAGGATAACTCTGGGGAAGATACAACGAGTGTAAAACATGTTTACGCAGTCGGTGACTTTGTGTGGGGAAAGATTAAGAGTCATCCGTGGTGGCCAGGGCGTGTTTACGATGCCTCCGCTGCCTCAGACTTTGCTATGAAGTATAATCAAACTGGTCGATTGCTAGTGGCATACTTTGGAGATGGCTCATTTTCTTGGTGCCCCCCTTCGCAGTTGGTGCCTTTTGTCGACAACTTCGAAAATATGTCGAAACAAAGCACTTCCAAAAGTTTCTTATATGCCGTCGAAAAGGCCTTGGATGAAATAAGTGTACTTGTGGAGTTTCAAATGACCTGCCAATGCGTCTCTGAAGAGAATCGTACTGAACTTAGTTGGCCATTGGCAGTGAATGCTGGAATCAAAAAGGGTGTTCAGGTGCCTGTAGGAGAAACTGTAAATCTTTTACTTTCTCACTTTGAACCTGCTGAAAGACTTAAAGATCTAAAACTTGATGTGCAAACCAATTCTATTTCCAATATACTTGAGTTTGCTGTCTTGAAGAGTTGGCTGTCTGCTTTTTATCGTGCTAAATATGGACGCTGTTTGGCTTTATATTGTGAACCCCTGAAAGTTGAAGGCCTTGAGGACAAGGAGGAGGAACAAGTCATTGATGCAAATGACTTCAGCATACCCATTGAGGTTCCTATTCAGGGTCCATCAGAAGAAACTCCTAATTCTGGATCTTCAAAGTTCCCTATGACTGCTTGTGACAAGATATACCAAAAGAGGAAGCAGAAAAGTGTGGCTGAACTTATGGGAGAAAATGCCAAGCCCAAAGGTAAAAAGACAACTGAAGAAGATTCTCCACCTTCGTCTCTAGAAATATCCGACAAGAAAAGTAAGAAGTCTGGTGAGAAGGCCAAAGGTCATAGTGGCAGCTTGAAGAGTGTTGAAGAAAAAATCCGCAAGCAGTCTGGTGACAGTGACTTGGCGAAAACAAAGAGACTTCGTGTTTCAATTCCTGAGCGTGATGAACTTGGTGACAAGCGGGACATGAATGCGAGCCCTTTATCAAGGGAAAGAAAAAAGAGCAAGTATCTGTCACCTCCTTATTTGAGCCCTATTTGGAATGCAGGGAAATCAAGCTTTAAGAGAGAACTGGAAATAGAATCTCAAAAAGCTTCTGATATTACCAAGATTGGTGAGCGGATGACAAAGGCTGCTCGGCTTCTTTTGTCTTCTCCTGATGCAAATGGGAATGAGGCTGTCAAGGATGACGTTGACAAGAGTTCTCAGGTAGGAAAGCGAAGCTCTATGACTGTTGATACCATGGATCTGAATTCATCTGTGGATGAGATACTGGCTGAGGTTCAGTCTACTGCTATACACCCTCTTTCATTGAGGAATGGATCTCTTGAGAAGGCCAGAGGTTTCATTTCCACTTTCAGAAACTCTGTATATTTTGATGGATCAAACTACAAGCAGTATCACCAAGTGGAAGGAGGAAGAAAGAGAATATCTGTGGGATCAGGAAATGTAATATCCCAAAGTGATACTAAATCACCTGACTCCGTTCCTTCTCATGCAAAGAAGAGGAAGACAAATCATGCAAAATCAGAAGTTACCAGACTCAATAAAGAATCTGGTCCTTCTAGTCAGGGAAAAGAAGATGAGGAAGATGGCAGAGACACTTCATCTGTGATTCTGACAGTTACATTTTCAGCTGGTTTTTCTCCGCCAGCAGAGGATGAAATCATTCGAATATATAACCAGTTTGGGGAGCTGAATGAAGAGGAAACAAAAGTGCTATATGATTCGAACTCTGCTCGAATTGTCTACAGGCGTGGTTCAGATGCTGCACAGGCTTTCAAAGAATCAGTAAGGCAAAGCCCATTTGGCCCTACTAATGTGAACTTTACACTCAGCTACTCCTCCCCTAACTCTGAGAGTCCATTATCTTCGCTGAAAGCTCGCAAGGGGAAGTCACCGGTACGACTAATGAAGCAGAAGCTGAAGGGGATGACATCAATATTGGAAAAATGTAAGGGTAAGATTTCAAGCAAGGAGAAATCAGAGTTGGAGAGTGAGATAAAAGGCTTGTTGGAGAAGGTAAGTGCAGTGACTTCAACAAACCCATAGGGGATCCCTGCATGCTAAGGTGTGGAGTTGGTTGCTTCATCTTGATGTAGTCTCCTTTTGTTGATAGTGTTAGTATATTGTCCAGCTTTTGTTGTTAAGCATACTAAATGCACTTGTATTAGGTTCATGTATGAAGTAGGAACATAGGATGCTAGCTCTGTACAATTGATTTGCTCAAGTTACTATAGAGTTGCATTAACTTTGTTCAGTATGGTGTTCAGCGTGATGAGGTGCTGCTGCTTTTGCATTTCCTGAATCTGCAGCAGCTCCATGCCTCCCAACCCCTACCAAACCAAAAGAAAAGTAAAAATGCGATCACCTTTGGCATTTATGAACATTCCAGGGAAGGATATTTGCCAAAAGATCCTTAACTGCACTCGGAGATAATAGCTTGTTTTGCTTGTTCATTGCAGGGATAGAAGTAGCTTGTACTTCTTGTTGATTTCAGGTATGCACTTTTTTTCAACTCCTATGTTACTATTTGCACATTCTGAGAGTTGATTCATATTGGCAGGGTATGCACATTCTACTTTTTTTGTGTTGCGAATCATCAATTGCGTCGGAACCGTTAGAGGTGCCAATGCATGTATGTCGTCAATGTGTTGCATATTTGCTAGCTCAGAACAATCTCAAAAGTTCTTGAACAAGAATATCAAGCACATATATTGAGGAAACTTTGGCATAACTATAATGAATGAATACATCAGTTACAAGTTATGTAGCTCTTTGATTGGATGTCGCCCCAGTTTCCATAGCTATGTGACATTTTGGAAAGGTTAATTGATGAGTAAAAGTTGTTCCAATATTAGGCAAAATGTCATATAAGTTACGAATTTTGGTCCAAATGATGTTTCATTCTCAACGAATGCTAAGCAATTTATATTATGGTCGAGAGAATTTGGTTAAAGAAAGTGAATTGCAGAGGGAATTGTAGTAAGTTATAAAACATGTTTGAAGAATATTATTGTTTCCTATTCGATTAACTATGATATTTTTCCAAAAGAAGAACCGTATTTTGTTTTATTTTCACCAATGTTTACAAGGGAACAAGGAAGGGTCAGTAGGACCAAAATGATTACAACGATTAATATTCAATTTCATGACGTTTACTATTCGATTAATTATGACAACTTAATTATTGGGTTGTCCTTTCAATGACTGAAGTCTATATCTTTATCTCAAGAAGAAACTTGAATGATCATGAAAACACAAAGAAAAGAAGATGATCTGGAAGATTAAAAACAAAACTTTATCCTGATAGGAACACAATTTGATATTAGGATTCTGCTGTCCCTCCGTGCTTAAATTAAAAAACAAATTTAGCACTAATAATGTAAGAGGGCCACACGTCTGCTATAATATTATGAGTCAATATTTGTTATTATATTAACGGAAAAGGATCAAAATTGTTTCTGAATTATGCAAAATAGACCACTTATATCTTCCGTTAGATTTTTGGACCAAAAATACCCCTGCCGTTATCTTAAGAATATTAAGATATTAACGGACAAAAATACTAATTAATAATATTAAATTAATTAGTGGTCTATTAAGATAACGATAGGGATATTTTTGGTCCAAAAATCTAAGAAAGGGTATAAGTAGTCTATTTTGCATAGTTCATGAGCAATTTTGACCCTTTTCCGTTATATTAATTGATTGGGTATGTGCAATTCAGAGCCAATAGATTTACAATTTTTAGTAGTTATATTTGATTGCAAATTCTGTAAAGGTAATGTTGCAATATGATTACTACTCGACTTTGTTGTTGCCAATTTCAATTTTGGGCCTTTTTTGTGGAATTAGGTGAAAAAGGAGGTCCACGGCCCCGCTCTTCCCCTCTTGCTTCGATTCGATTTTAAAATTTATTGATTATTGATTTATATATATGTTAAATCATTATAAAACATTTAGATATTGACTTATTGGTTATCGATTATTATCAGTTTAATCGTTAAAATTTGACACAATATTTTCTTTATTGAAAATTACTTAGAAACAAGGTGACAAGTCAAATAAACCATGCACATGAATTGATATATTATATTTTGCTCAAAAGCAAACATTGTCATAACGTAGAATAACTTAGAGTTTTAAATGGTCAAAAATAAAAATATATGCATGGTTCATTTGGTTTGTTGCCTTGTAATTGGTTAACCCATTAAGAAAAAAATAAAATCGTTAAAAACCAACAACTCAATAATACTATCAAACCAATAACCTTTTAATGATAAATCAATACTTTTTCTTTTTATTGTAAGTAATTGATTTTGTTCGATTTTTAACAACTCTACCTCTTGCCACATTTTAGTGCAGGTGTGTAAAATATACCCTCTTTATCAAATAAAGTTATCTTAATGATGTAAAAATCATGTCGCGCAACTATCCCCCTTTTGCTCCAATCAAATTCATAACTAATTTGTTAATCAAGTTGATGTTAATACGCAAACTGGGAATCATTAAGAAGAGAAGAGACTTTGCTTTATTTCTGAAATACAAGTACCGGTAATTACTTTCTCAGTTAAAAAAAATTTAAAAAATTGACCTTCGTTTTTTTAATTTATTTCATGACATATTTAAGATTACAAGATTAAATCAAATTAGGTTATTCTTTTAAGAACAAAAACAAAGATAGGTTCTCTTAAATATAAAAAAGCAAAATTATACATATCTTATCTAATATAATCATGATTATAAGTTAATCAAAAGCAGCACTGTGATAAAGAAGACTTAGATATAAAGAACAAAATAACACTGTGATAAAGAAAAGAGACATACAATAAACTGTACAATTCACAAACACAAGAAACAAATTAGTGGTTTTTGTACAGTTCAAAACCCAAAATATTCTAATTCTAATAATACTGATCCTGCTACATTCATCTTTTTCCCTTTCACTGGTCATGATTCTCCCATATATAGATAGTAAGTACTCCATGTCTGAACAATGCTATAGACATCGGAGATACAACGCGAATCTCAGGTTCGAGCTCTGAGAATAAAGTTGTATTTCATATGTTAAACATTTTAACCGTGCAAATTTTAAACCGGGAAAAAAAGTTACCCAGTATTACCTTGAGAAGGGATTCCAGTGTAAGAAACTCTGCCAAATCCCAAATGACCAACTTGTTCATACAACTCTAACCAAAATTGTTCTACATCAAATTTAGCACTAATATTGTTTTTGTCTTTTAGTTCTTCTTCTTCCCCAATTACAATTCCCATTGATTTCTTCCCATTTCCTGTAACGATTTCTTCAACTGATCTCGTTGAAAATCTTCCATCTGTACTGTCCAATTCATACGTTACACAGTCACGATAACTGTAACTCTTCTCAATTTCCTCCTCCTCCTCCTTCTGGATCTTCTTCTTTTTCTTCTTTTTTTCCGATTTCTTACTTTTCCCCAAATATTTTCTTCCCATCATCCACGGGATCCTGAAAAACGCCAGTGCTAAGATGTCAATCAGTGCGCAGGGACAACAGCATAATGCAACGCAATCGGCTACAACTCCAGCTGTACATGACTTGCACGATTTCCCCGTGCATTCTATCGGGTCGTCATCGTCGCCGGCAGCCACGTGGCGGTGGTTCTTCGCGGCGGTTGTTGGGCAGTTTGTTGAAGAGTTACTACTCATCACGTTTCCAGTACTCTTATTACGTGCAACTGCTACTACTGGAGATGCAGGGTAACCATCCATGCTTCTTTTAATTTCTTTGATCAAAAAATAATACTATCAAATGATTAATCAAAAAAATAAAAATGTATAGACACACAAAAAAATTGTAAAAATGTATATTTATACCCAAATATATATTTTTTTCATACACACAGACAAATAGAGAACAGTAATTTGTAAAGAAATTAAAAAGAATGAAGAGAGGAAGAGCTTAGGGAATTTGGTATGCTGTGAGTTAGAGAGGGTCTTTTGACTCTTTTAAAGGTTTTAATTTAATAAATAGTCCTCCCTCGTTTTTAACTCTTTTTGAATTAAAGGCCCCATTGGCAGAGTTCAACTTTTACTGTATTTTATAAAATAATAAATAATTTTTAATTATGTAAAATAATGTAATTTTTTGCTAAAGATTGGGTTTAGATTTAGGAAAAATAAAATAACTAGGCAAACATATAATATATATTTACATTATATAAGTAAAGTTTGAAAAAAATTACAATTTACAACTATAGTTAGGATTTTGTTGTTTGTTCTCTCGTCTCTCTTCCTTTCTTTTGTGTTTTTTTCTCTCTCTGCAATTTCTTGTCAGATATATACAATTATTTTGATAGATATACATAGTCAATTTGACAAATATACATATACAATTCATCTCTCTCCACTCTCTGCCCTCTCTCGCCTCTCTCCTCCCTCTCCCAATCTCGCTTGTCACATATACAAATACATATGTATATTAGTTACACACATACAATTATTTGACAGATATACACATACAATTTGACAAATATACATATACAATCCGCCTCTCTCGATCTTGCTCACCTCTCTTCTCCCCTCCAGGTCATATAGCCAAGGTTATACCATATAATTTATAACTATTTGACTATATTAAGTTTCAAGCTTAGATTATTTATGAAAATTCCCTATAGATTAATCCATTTATCTTACCTAATTTTGTCCTTAGATTAGATGTGTTTATGTTGATTTGAAGTTAAATTTTATTTGAGCACGTAATTTAAATTTTTTAAGTTGTAAGTGTTTTTTTCTCTTAAATATAAAAGCTTCATAATTTATGAAAATTATTTAAATTCTCCTGGTTCTTATTCAATCTTTACCCAATGAACAAAACTTAGTTTATAGACAAGGTATCTATATTCTCTTTATAAATAAGTTTTGAGACGATTACATTTTATTATAAACTTTTAAATACATTATTTATTTATTTTTTATAAAGATTCATCCGTCAACAATAGGTAGTTATTATTTAATAATATAATTGAAACATATTTATAAATTGCGATACTCATTATATTGGTATTTTCTTATTTTCTCCCCAAAATAAAATATTTAGGTCGAATTAATATATGAATTTCGTATTTAATCAAATACGTAAAACACATAAGTTCTAATATTATAAGCCATACAATTAATTATATATTCTTGTGATTCCAAAAGGTAGATAGATGTATGTATAACTGACAAGGTAAAAAATAAAAACCCAAAAGAAGAAACAATTACTGCTCACTTTGACTGCCTGAGAACTCAGTAGATAGCCATATTCTCTATGGAACGTGGTGAAAAATTGATGTTACTATTACATGTTTAACCACTTTGGGCAACATATTCAACCTCTTTCTTTACCTTTTTTCCTAGTTTTTGGAGTGCAATGAGAAGAAAATATATGGAATATCTTAAAGTAGTTCAAGATTTGGCCTTTTAAAATGTGCTACTTAGTTAATTCAGGGTACTTGAGATTTGGTTGTTTTTTAAATAAATACTTATTCGCAATTTCGCATCAAATATTTATATTAACTAATTGTTTTAATCTTGGTTAGCTAAGAAATAAGGATAGAACACATTTATTTTTCCTCATTTGGTGCGTTATATTTGTATTAGAGCTCGATTAAATTTGAATTCGCACATTAAAAGGTTCATTTCAGGAGGTAACACAAAGGGGTTCGAAATATAAAAAAGTAAATACTCAACGAAAACAAGAGAGTTCAATATATACTATATACATAAAACATAATTTTGACTTTATGTAATTTTTCGACCCAAAAAATGCTATCATGACTTTATCCTTGGCGAAGAAATCTCATTCATCACACCATAACTTATATTAGTAAGGTAGTTTGGTTGTTTTTAGAGTAACCTTTCTTATCTGGAGTAAATACTTATTCAAGCCAAATATTTGTCTTAACTAATTGATTTAATCTTGGTGAATTAAAGAAATAAGGATAGAACACACTTTTTTTTCTTCCTCATTTGATTCCTTATGTTTGTATTAAGGCCCAATTAGTTCAAAATATAAAGAAGTAATCACTTGACGAAAACGAGAGAATTCTATAAAGTAATTTTTCGACGAAAGAAAAACTACCCAAACTTTACCCTTACTGAATGAATCTCATCCATTCCATCATAACTTATATTGATAAGGTAAAAATACATATCACTTAATCATGACGAATATGTTGTTGGTGGGGATAAAGAAAAGTTGGCACAAGAATGAAAAGATATATAGCTTAGAAAGGGAATGTAAAAGAAGTGACAATAGAGATAGAGACTCTTCAAGCAGAATCCAAGTTAGTGAAACTTGTTCATCCCTTTTTTATTTCATGTGTTTAATCTTTTTGAACTTTGATCTCTTCTTCTCTGCATTGAATTGTCAGTGCACGACAATACCATACTACAAGTACTATCACTGTTCCCATCACCCATCACGTACCTCATTTCTCAAATGTCACTAGTAATGACAACTAACGCAACGCTTCACTACTTACTAAAATTTTCACCAGCACAACTGTCACATGAAATTATGAAAATATTATAATTAGCACATACATACATATACATATGTAATAATAATTTAGTCGATATAAATATAAACTAGTAAAATGCAAACTAAGTAGTTATTCGAAGTCCTCAAAATATATGGACACGGATAAAAAGTGAATTTGACTAAATTTAATAGTTTTAATTCAAATTTTATATTTTTATTAAGAATTTCATTAAATATGTATAAATTATAAAGTAAGATTTGAATCCATGAACTTCAAATCTTAGCTTCGTCTCTAATTTTACCACTATTATCTCAATTGTTCAACTCCATCTCTATAGGCGCGCACTTACCACAGTAATTTTAGATCGAGGATTGAATTACTCTCACTCTCTAACAATAATTGTCCACTATTGACTTGATACAACGATTAAACAACATTAAATGGTAGAGCAATTTTACTAAATTACCCTTTTAAATATGAGTCATTTAAAAATTGAAAATGAATATTATTTAGTAACAAGGGTAGAATAGACACAAAATAGTAAATTATTCATTAATTTTATAAACTGAACAAGTATTGTTAGACATTTTAATGGACAAATAAAAATGGACGGTGAGAGTATTATTCCCTTTTTCATATATCGTTCATAGGTAATTAGCATCAAGTAAAAGTCTGTCTTCTTCATTTCAAAACAAGAAATCAAGTTTAATTAATTACTTATATTTGTATAATGGGCACCTTAATTAGTATGAGTAATTAATTAGGTCAAGATCCTCAGCTAATGAGAGTAAATTAAATAGTGTGATCAGTGAATAGACATAATTAAAACACAAGAATTCTACTCCCAATGTGAAGTGTAGAGATTCCACATGTGATGTTTCCCAGATCCCATTACTTTTTTATTTATATTCCTAATGAATATTCTACATATTAATTCATTTAAATAAATAATTTAACAAATTAAGAATAAATATTTTAATTAATTATGATTAAGTATCGATACAAACACATGCGTTACATCATTGGCATAGTGTAAACATTAGGTGCAAGCGAAGTAAATTTTTTAATAGTATTTTTTAAATGAACAAAAATAATACTAGGTGATTTACATACCGTTTTAACTAATTTTGCAAGTCCAATTAAGTATTTGACTGTCAGAATAAAGATAAAACCAATATTGAAAAAATCAAAGATTATTAAAGTTACTAGGAACTTTTAGATTAACTTTCACGTCAACTTGCTATTATTAACTGCCAAAAAGTTATACACTCAACAAATGTAGTACTCCGTTCATCCCATTTTAAGATAATTTATTCTCTCTTTTATCTAATTTATTTGTTATGTATAATAAAAATAATTATTAATTTAGATAATAAAAAAAGAATTAATTATTTTTTCTCTAGAATTAAGAGGCAAATGTATAGATAAAAGTTTAATTATTTATAAGGGATATATTGTCAAATAACACTTCTAATTAAATTTTTTTAAGAGTTATGTCAAACTTTAACATGACAAATAAATTGGGACGGAGCGAGTACATATTAAGAAAAATATTTAAAGATAAAATTTACACCATATTTTTCACTATTGTCCTTTGTAAAATCATAAATATATAGTGTAATTTATCTTCTAGAAAATATAAAACTTCAATAAATGAAAGGACAAATATGAAAAATATTTCAAACATTTATCTTGAATTTTGAACATTGAAAAAATTCTAAAAAAAATCAATTAAGGGTTAAGTTATACTCCCTCCGTTCATTTTTACAGATTCACTATACTATTTTAGAAAATTCAATAATATTTGTTCAATTTATAAGTTTACGAAATTATTTTATATTTAGTTGGACGAATTGAACGTTGGATTTAATTTTGTCACCCAAGTAAAGACCAACAGAGGGAGTATTTCATATTTTCCAAAAGCTATTGTACTAAAGATAGAAATTTTTGTCCAATTATATTAATTAAAGAAGAATACTTTTTTGTCTTGTGATGATGTAATTGGTTTACTTATGTAGTAAAAAAAATAGATGGAGTGTTTTATGAACGGTCAGGTGCTTTTCAGAATCAGAAATTTTAAAAAATATATACAAAAAAGGCTACAAGTCAAGAAGATAATAAATTGATGGATTGCACGATATTTGTAATAAGTATTTAATAGTTGCCAATAATAATCTTTTATAAAGCAAAATTGTATGGTCATTTGTGAATATATATGATGCCTTACGATCATATAATTTTTTTTTCCATATTGATGAAAAACCAAACACATAAATACATTGAAAAAACCATGGGCCATGCACATGAATAATAGGAAAGAAAACAAACAATAATTTAATTTGGAAAAACTTAAGATCATTAGAACTTGGTTAAAACAATTAAAATATATCAATAATGGCAATGTAAGACTAAAATGACATATCTATATTGTTTAATTTAGTATTAATATACTTCTAATTGATCCGATCATAAAATATTTAAATTTTTAATAAATTATTTATATATAGACAAAATTACTGAATTCCGGTGAATTGACAGGTAAAATTATAGGTCGATGCTGTTAAAAATATCTGCAAAGGGAGTTTATGAAACTTAGTTCCAATTAATATAATATAGTTATATGTATGTCTCTATAGCATTGAAGTTTGAACAAATATTTAATTTCCTGTTATTTAAATCTAGAATACAGCTAAGCATCTTTCTGATCAGTTATAATATATAGTATTATATAATATCTGTTTATATATGTGCAGAGTTTGTAAAAATATAATAGACCATCCCCCCACCCCAAGGACTTGGCTTTTTTCTCTTTTAAACAAAATGAAAAAGGAATATTTTACTAAAAAGATCTTACACTTGTGGTTAATTGTTTAGCTTTCAATATATTTTAACCCATTCAAATCAGTGAATATATTCATTTCATATCTCTAATCATAAATAAGTAGTGTCACTAATTCAAATTTGTCCGTCTAATACTTTCCCCTAAACTATGTCAAAGGAATAATAAACGGTCGACCTGCACAAATCTCTCATTTTAAGATTAATATTTAATTTATCTATATGAAATCATAAATATGTTTGAATTCAAACATGGTTACCGAACAGGAACACTAAACGTGAGGTGAGTTGTTACAAATGACAAAAGTGTAATAAGCGGAGTGAACTACTTATAAGACTTGAAAATTCCTCCTTCCTTTGAGTTAACTTTGCAGATAAGTTAAGTCTAAGATTTAATTTTAACAAACATAACTAACTTTCTACATAATTTATGTAAAAAGAAATATAAATTCACTTTGAGAATGTTTGTTAAGAAGCTCGTAATCTACGAGTTATGTCTAATTTAGTTCTTACAAAGACTTATGTTAATAGAGGTATAAATTCAAATTCAGAATCTACCATCAATTTGAAGGTTAAATCCGTGTAAAAACATGTATTACCATTGGAATTTGCGCGAAACCGTTGCATTTATCTTGGGCTGTAAACCTATTTTTTAGGCCTGCCATTCCATCTGGGCCTTACTTGGAGCTTCAATTTAAAGCGAATGAATCGGGCTTGGTTGAGTGGCCTATTAGGCCTGCAGGGCCCATCAGGAATGTGAAAACCCTAATGCCATAGTGGTTCTTTTATAAGTACTCGTTTCATCTTCTTTTCTCAATGTTAATTACTGCATTGAGTTCGTTCTCAAACACTTGAACAATTGAGCTTTGCTATTTTATTTGATTTGATTGTCTATTTGTGTTTTGTGTATTTGTTTTTTGTGGGCTTTGATGATGGTGCTTTTCTATTTCTGACACCTCTTGTATGAGAAGAGCCTTCAAAAAGCTCTTCGCTGAGCAAATTAAGCAAACTATCTGAGCCTTTTCTAAATCCTCAATCCCCTTTCGTACTCTTTTTTTTTTTGTTTTCTTTCGAGTAGAAATTCAGGCAGCCCCCTTTTCTTCATGGTAAGGGAGGTGTTGATCTGCTCGTAAATTAAATTTGCTTTTGCTCTTCAGATTTGCTGAGATTATAATTAATCTCTGAAGCTGGTCTAGTAAGCTTTAGTACATGTCTGTTTTCACTCTAATTTTTATATTAAATCTCAACTCTTCAATTAATATACATTTCTGGATTCAGCTTGAATTAAAACCGAACCAAAAGAAAGGAAAAAGAAATTGTATAATTTTATCCCAATTCGGCGCTCAGTGTCTAGATAGCTCACCTAATTACTTGAACCAAACATCCTGTCTATTCTAATTTTTTGGATTAATCGAATTAAATTTAGAACCCTTTTTATCCTTAATAAATTGATAATAGCTATACAAATGTTAATTGTTACATATTTCACGATTCAAAATTTCTATCGATAGTAGCTCCGTGGAAATTAATGAAAGCATAGTATTTTGCATAGCACAAATATTTTCTGTGTTATGCAATCGGTTTTGATTGATGAGCAAGGAAATTGAACTCTCACCAACAAGATGGGGTATCAATTGTTTTAGTTCCACAATCGACTACTGCAATGCTGTAGTCTCTAGTTCATAATAATTATTTTTGTGTTTTTTTAAATATTTAATATAATATAAACTAATTGTTTAATATTGAAGATGATTGTTGAAGTTGTTTTTCATTTTTTATTTATTTATATTATTTTAGATTAGATAATAAATTCAAGAGAGTTAATTATTTATATTATGATTTTTAAAATAATAAAAAGTAACATTCGGTTACAAATTATTGGTAGTTTACTTAGGGAGTAACTCAATTAAAGTACTAAACTAAGATAATGGCAGAGCCACAACTGTTTTCGTTTTGTTGTGCTATGAAATCATTAGCACGCCACTCGTGTACAACATGTCCTTCCACTGTTTTATGACTTCAACGTTTAGCTTCGTTCATGTTGCCAAAAGCTAGTAAGAAGTACCAGAGTTAACTGCACTTTGTGTTCTTACGAAATTCAACAATTCATTTTTGTTTAAAGATTTTGGATTTATTCTCCCAAAATATAATGGAATATAATGCCTATGTTTTTTAGACTTTATAAAAATATCAAGTAATATGTGTCGAATTTTTAAAAAATAATATATTTTTAAAAATTCAACACGATTGTGATATCAAAAGTGTTCACACAACTTAGTGTATTACTAGATTAAACTAATATCAATAATTAACTTTAAAATAAATAAGGAAATCAAATTTGATAAGATGAAACAATAATTAAAAGAAAAAGTAATGCAGAGAACAAAACAAAACCTTGTATTCAAAAGAATCGAAGTTTGGCATGTAAAAAAAAAGAAAATTTATTTGGGTGCTTACTGCTTTATTGGATAATTTTAAAAGTAAGAATGTAAATGCGGGTGTTAATGAATTTGTTATTTTTTAATTATTTTGATGAGCATATAAATTAAATGAATCACAGTTATAAATTATTTTATGGTACATATGGTATCTTTATCCAATGCTATATAGGATGAATGTATTTATTTGCTCGATTCTATAGTATAAGTTTAAATGTCTATTTATATACACTTAACATTGAAATACGTAAATATAAAATAAGGTCAAGTTAAGGGCATTTACTTATTATGCCAATTAATTTTGAGTAAATTGCACTTTGTGCTCTTAGGAAATTCAACAACTCATTATTGTTAAAGATTTTGAATTTATTCTGCCAAAATATAACGGAGTAAACTACTATGTATTACGAACTCGGGTATAAAGTAAGTTTATCGACCAGAGCTACAGCTCGCTATGACATCTATGTATTGTAGACATTAAACAGCATAGCTTTGCATTTGATAATTTGACATTATTCGAGGAATTATTCCTCGAATTTGCTCTCATCGCCGTAATATCTATTCCTGTCTCTCTTGCTAATTTTTCAAATTCCTCCTCACTACTAATAACTCGATCAAAGCTAATGTATCTGTTGTGCGCTGTGTTCTTAATTTCTTCAAACACCAACACATGTTCTACTGCTAATCTGTTAACGTCGACGGTCGCCAAGAGTCCGTTTCTAAACATTTCTTGAGCTCCTGAAAACCACATACTAAGGTATTATTAGCTGAGTCTGAAATTAGTTTTATTTAGGTAATAAGAAAATTGCAAACCACCTTTAAGATAGGCAATGGTAGGGGTTGGATTTCTGCCGAGGAATTCAGGACCAGTCACTAGACCTGGACATATAGTAGCTAGTTTGAATCCACTCTCCCTAGCTACGTCCCACGCTACTCTTTCTGCCTTTAGCTTACCCAGGGCATACCATAGCTGCAAATTTTCATTAAAGTACAGCCTTATCAAAATATCCAGAGAAGTTTTCAACGCATTACTGTTTTTTCTATTGTTGGTAAGAAGATAGATTTGAAACAACAGCATTAAGTTAGTGCTGATTATGTACAGTAAACTTAAGGCGGAAAGTCCCTTTTAGTCTTGCAACTTGCAAGGAGCTGATAAAGTATATTAAGACTTCAAATTTTTAATGGGTTGTTACTTGTTAGTGTAGTGGAGGACTAGTAATTGCTTCGTTGTTATCTAGACATTTTTAAGTTCAATGGACTAACCATGTAGAAAAGATTCCCCTATAAAACAATTATAATTAGGATAACTTTTGTTATAAATAAAATATTTACTTAAAAAAACGATTATAGCCAACTCTTTACAATGAGTAGTGATAAGTAAAGTTGCAACTTGTTTTAATCATCAATGTAATCAATATGGGCTCACGTTAGATCGGCTTACTAATGAATAATAGTCTGCTACTGCTCCCTAAAGTTTTTTTACGAAAAAATTTGAAACATCTGAGGAGGGATATCAATCATCTTTACTAGGATCATGCCCTTCATTTGTCTTAATTTTTTTTTATTCATTTTAAGCATGTATAATAGTATTAACGGTGTTGTATAGATCGACGTTGCAATTGGGTGGAGTGGGGGTGGGGGTAGGTAGGGAATACCAAATTAAATGGATTAATACCTTCTTATTTGTGCAGATAGACTCGTCACTCCAGCAATCGTGATCAATTGTTCTTGAAGAGTTAATATCTTGCCATACACAGGCTAAAAGTGAGGATGTGAGCACGCAATTTCTGACCGAAGGTGTTAATGCACATGCCTGAGTCACATTCTTGGTTATCAACGCTTCTATTTCAACCATTGATTTCTACGTAAAGGAGCAACAATCAAGAGTCAAGACTTTGCCTCCAAAATTAACGAAATGACCACATGACTAAGTAACAGAAAGTTAGGCAAATGCATACCAAACACAGATGATGAACCGTCAGATACACCTAGATGACTAAAATATCGGTAAACAGAAAAGACATTTGCCTAACCAAAAGCGCCAATAAACTCAATAATTAATGAGATTTTTACATTATATAAATTAAGAATAATGTCGGCCAATCTTTGATCAGACTACTGGGTGTTGAAATGGGACACATGAAATAACGACATTTATTCTAGAAAGTAGGGTACATCAATTATAATAACTGGAATAATATCGTGAAAAAGTAGGTGTACTCGGAACTTTTAACACTGGTGAATAATTCATTTTCAAAAACTACATTTTAGTTAACAGAAGTAAGGGAATTGCATCGTGCACTGAAATTTAGCATTGTACGCGCGTGTATTGTGGATGAAATTGTGATCACTTCTCTAACAAACTGTACCAAACTCTGCTACTCAATTTTAATTGCTACTATTAAAATAAAATCATAAGAAATGCGTTTCCTTGTTTTCAGGTGTCATGAACTGTGTGTAGAAGAAGTAAGAAGACTTACTGAATATCCAGATAGGCCAGCAGGGTCCACGAAGGAAGCAGTGTGGAAAACACCACGACAACCGCTGAATGCTTGTGATAGGCTTTCCACGTCATTCAGCCTCGCCATTACCGCCTCTACAGTGTTCATCGACTGTCTCATTTCTCCAGAAAGTTCCATCTCTCTTAGCTTTTCCAGATCCTCTGCACTTATAGCATATTAGGAATTTTGTCCCGTCCAAGGAAATTGCTCGAATTAGATTTCAATTTGAATTTAAACATATCCTAACAGAGTCGGCAAAGCCACCAAAAGATGAACTGATGATATAGACTTCCGGAACACGAAATCAAGCAACCATGCAAATTGTAAAAACCAAAACCAAATCAAGTCAGTAAGAAAATGAAAATTCAACCGGAAATCACATAGTTCCAGTAAAAATCATACGAATTGTAACAATTGATGACTGAAGCACGCCGAAGATCAGTTGAAAAATTGCCAAATTCATACTACCTTTGCAATTCTCCCCAAATCAGAAAAGAGTATAAATACTTGGAGAAGAAACGGCACCTTGTTTTTCGACGATGACTCGTACAGAGTAGCCACGAAGTAAGAGCTGATTAACGATGGCGATACCGAGGAAGGATACGCCACTGGTGACGCACACCTTCTTCTCTTCAAGCTCGCGGTTGTGTTGAACTGCAGAGGACAATTGCCCTGGGTTTTGGAATTCATCCCTGGCCTTTGTCCGGTGCACCGCCGCGTTAGCTAGCAGCATCTGGCGAAACTCCTCGATTTCAATCCTCTTACTCTCATCGGGGCACACGATTCCCATGGTTGCAATTGGTATCTTTTAGCTTAGCCTAAGCTTCTTATATACTTCTGCTTTTGTAAGTAGATTATTATAATCTGAAATTTATGGATAATGAACATTAATTTTATTAGATTTCAAATTGTGTCTTAAATTAGTTACATCCTATTTCATATTCGAAAGGTAAATTATATTTATGAATTATAAATGTTTTCTTCAATAAATTAATGTTAAAAAATTAATTATATTTTTTATATAATTTTTAAATATTTTAATCTTATTTATAAAATTCTGAATTGATTTAATCAAATTTAATTTTAAATATTAGTTATATCTATTACGGAAAAGCTAAATATGACAAATAATTTTAGGACAAAAGTAATACAAATTTAATACTCCTTTTTTTTACACAAAATTTAAGAAAATAAAAAATTAAATTAAAATTATGTTAAATATTATTAAAATATTTTAAAAATTAAAATTAATTTTTTTAATAAATAAATTGAAAAGAATTAATTTTTTTAATAAATAAATTGAAAAGAAATATTAAGCAAATTATTGAGCTCATCCGTCACTCTCTACCCCTGTTTATAGGACCAGTGAGGGTGAGCTGCTCTATTTTCTTTTTCCCTTTTTAGGCTCGTGGTTGTATTTGTCATGCGTAAAGTGTTCGGCACAATTGCTTGCTTTTAAGTCTCAGCCAATTTTATTTTTCTAGTTCAAATTTTAATTTTGTTAACAATTTAAACTTTTAATGACAATTCAATATATTAACTAAAATATACCATGAGAAACAATTGTTCTTCATAAGAATTTTAATTAAATGATAAAAATTAATTAGTAAAATATATAATTTATAGCCCATATTATGAATAGACGATGAGATCATTCTTCTCTTAACTAAAATTTTTAGATTAATCAATTAAGAATAGAAAAAAAAAATTATGATAAAAAGCTTTTTTTCCCTTTTGATGAATGCCCATATGTTTTCGAATTAATCAGGTCCATGAATAATAAATAAAAAAAGTTCAATTGTTTTTTTTGGAAAAAGGTGGGTAGCAAAAGGAAATTACCAAGTGTAGAATTTGATTCCTTAAAGTAAAACTCAAGGGGTCAACCAAGTAAAAGTCTCCAAAGTTCAAATCATTGCACAAAATTTCATAAGTTAATTATTTTGGAATAAGTTACTCATCAAATATATGAGATAATTTATTTTATCGTTATAAAATAAATAGTGAAATAAATAATTTAAAGATCATTTATACCTTCAATCAAATACAAAATAAATTAATCTAATTTTTTATTCAGAAATTAAATATTATACTACTTTATAAGTTATACCTTACACCAAACAACTTCTTAGACCTACGAAAAAGTTATTGATTATATCGATCTCCCCAGTCAAGAGTGACCAAGTAAATGATCAAGCCTCTTTCACTTTAAGGAGTGTTTGAATTGATTTTTTCAGTGGCTTATAAGTTAGGACCACCAAAATTTTGACCTTATTTTTAGTATATTTTTCTATTTTGAAAAAAATACTTAAAAACTTTATATATTATCCAAACACTTTTAAAAAAATTAAAAATACTTAATTGCTAAAAGTTACTAAAAATAAATTAATCCAAAAATCTACTTTAGAGTCTATATGAACAGGCTTTTGTCAAGTTTTTTTAATCATAATCGGCTTACAACTATGAACTTAGAAGCACTATTTAAAAATATTTAAATACTCCAAAATATTTAAAAATTATTTTAACTTAAAAATATTCCAAATAAATCAATTCAAATAGTACTAAAATGGAGAGGATATTAAAGCTATATTTTTATTCAAATCTTGTCCCTACACTATCAGAATATTTCCTGCTGCTATATTTATGTACGTACTTGCCAGTCAATGCTTCTCTATCCTATTTTATTTTTGTTGGACTTGACTTATCCTTTATTTATAGGAATAGATTAACTTTGATTCTTCAAATATAATGTAAGTAATTTTATTCTTCTATCGTTAATTAAAATTCCTAAATTTAAGTCTTAAAAAGGATATTTCCTCTTTAAACAGGTTTCGTTTGTGCAAATTTAAAATAATCAAAGCTCTGTATTAAATATGAAACATCAAGTGAAAACTAAATCAATAAAATGATACACTAGGAAAGTTGTTGAGGGCAATAAATAGCAAGGGCTGTACATTGCTAGAAAGATGTAGAAGTAATGTTTATGGACACCATAAATGATAAGAATAACAAAAAAGAATAAGCCAACTAGCCAAATAAATAAATAAATATATATATATATATAAGAAAAGTAAAAATACTCCTAAATTATTTTTCAAATTATTATTGAAAAACTTTAACATAAAGAACAATTTAGGTTTCTAATTGAGTCGCGTGTAACGACATTCACCAACCAGGTGGTTGATAAATGCATTGACAGGTAGATGGAAAAACAATATGACCAAATATCCACGCTTATAACGGTTCATATCAAATTATAATAAATACATTATAGTATATATTTATTTACACACTAATTTTATCACATAATGATAATCCTAACTAATTCATATAATTAACTTTTAATGCATTTGAAAGTAGAAAGGAAGCTATTGAATCTTTGATTGTTTTGTCTCTTTATTACTATCAGGTGAATAGTGGGTGAACGTGATCCTCAACTAAACACACGCACAAAAAAATCTATTTTAGGCTATTTTTAGATTTTATACCCATTTTTAGAAATCGTATAAGCATAGCCTATTGACATAATAAGCATTAGATTGACGTCTCAAATTTTCGTTGGTCATCTTTGGGTTATCTATTTTTTTCTTACAGCTTTCTCCCTTATTAAATTTAGACTTTGCTTGTTAAGAAAATAATTATTGATACTAACTAGAAGAACTAAAAAAATAATTAATGTATATTAAATAAGGATAAAATAGTATAGTCACATTTTTCTTAATGTAAGTGTAATCACAAAAGGTGACATATAACATGGACCAGAGGGAGTAATAAGTTTATCATTTTATCTTATTTATTGATAGAGTCTTAAATATATTTACTCGGTATATTTTTTAAAGACATTAACTTAATGACAACAAATTGAGGGTATAATAAAAAAAAAATTATCCTACTTTGATTTGTAGAAAAAATAAATAAAAATTAAATTAGAAAAATTTTGACTACTAAAAGTGAACGGAGAGAATATAAACTTTTTAAATCATATTCTAAAAATATTTATTTAGCAAATTAATTTTTTTTTGTAAATATAGAGGGCAATTTTGATGTTTTTATTTATAAAATAGAGCAATATATAAAAAAAATATTAGATAAGAGTTTAACGTACAACTTTTCAAAAATTTTTTTTTTTATAATTTTAAAAATAGAAACAAAATTTAAATGGTAACATAAAAAGGAGAGACTCGTGTGAAATTAGCTGAATATTTGTACCCTCCATCCCCACCAAGTTGGGCCTGTGCATCCCATATGGATCAATAATTTGGGCTAGCACCAGTCACCTTCAAGTGCGAGAAACTTATATAATCATTTATAATAATAAGGAAAAACTACATGATATAGCAAATAATGATATGTATTTAGAGTGTTTAGCTATAGTTTAAAATATTTATCTTAT